>PVKA01022790.1:0-36587 GCA_004027165.1 Ctenomys sociabilis | reverse complement strand
TATTTCTCACCAGAGTCAAGCAACTCTGAAGAGTAGGAGAATCCAGCCAAGAAAACAGCCAGGTGGCTTTGTCCCTCCAACCTAACCAATCATCCAGACCCACTAGAAACTGCCAGTCCAACTGGAGACATCCAAAACGAGGGCCAGCAAAGGACCCATTAAGAAAATGGGTGAACAGTCCTGTCCCGTAGTAACATCTCTAGTTTAGAAACTGGAACATCACCTGCACCCAGCTGCCTAGCTGCCCAACCCAGGCACCCACCAAAACTTGAAAAAGGTCCAGATCCTTGCCTTTCAGCTTCCTCTATGCATGACTGAGATGGCCACAGGTTTCTGTGTACTCTCTCACCAACACTAGCAATTCAGTCAACCACCAGAAGCCTGCCTCTCTAAGCTGACATAGTTCTTTACCCCATAATCCAAGGCCTTTGCATTTACCTGTCTGACTTTGCTTCTGGTCCAGTCGGTATCAACCAGGGGATCTGGGATCTCTATACCCCCTCTCCTGAATATCATCCTTGGTCAGGAACTGGTGTTGCTGTCTCTGTGATGGAAGTTTCTTTCTGTTGGACATTCATGAACATTCACTTGGAAATGTAAGAGATTCGTCATTGTTATACTCCTCTTCAAATTTTTCACCTTTCCCCTAGGCTGGAGAGGTACATTGGTGGCAAAAGTTGCTAGAAGATCCATCTCCTCCCTCAGAGTAAGACCCTTGCGTATTGTGACTTTTAGGAAAAAAAAACAATCTTCTAGTGCTTTAGGAATAAGGTGCCTCTCTAGGAAGAGGGAGATGGAAAGAATGACTTCATCTTAGACATGGCTTTGACAGTGTAGAAACTTTTCAGTTGCCTTCTTCTGTTTTCTTGGACAATGTTTGTATCCATTCAGTGACTAGAGGGTGGGCCTGTGCTTGCATGGCCGGATCTTTACTTACTAAGCACAAGGAATTTATTACTAACACCTTTCTGAAGAAAAAAATGCATTGAAAAGGATAAAGTCTGAGCTTTTAAAATTCCCTCATTTTAAAGATGAGGGAATATATGGAGGGAATAAAGAAACTAATCCAACAGCAACAACTGCAGCATCAATATCAAAACAAATACACCGAGAATTAGTTAATGATACAACCAGTAAGAGATTAGACCTTGTTTTTTTACTTGTTACTCGATTTTGGTGCAATTTTCTCAGTGTTAGCTCTCCTACCTGAAAGGTTAAAACACTTTTGTGTTGCGTTATGCTAATGTTCACAAGAGCTAATACTGTGTCTTTGCCAACAGAACTGAGTTAGAATATCCATTTTCTGCAAAGTAATATTAACTGTTACTCTGAATACATCCTTTAACCTCGTTAATTGCACACTTGTTTCCCCCTGCCTGGTAATGCAGAAACAATAAAAGTTTAACTCTGAGATATATTTTGTACAGTAGGTAGTTTACAAACAGTATAGGAACCATGACAGGTACTTAACAAAGTTTTTCAATTTTCCTTTTAGGAAAGAATCTCATTTGTATGGAGTAAGAGGAGATTCACATGTTTTCAATATACCACTTATAAGCAACTTATGACTAAATGGAATTAAAAGTAAGATTTAAACTTTTATTTAAAATTTGATATTCGGATCTATTTATACTTTCTTATGCCTTTCATATTGGGATTCATTTCCATCATCTGAATTGGTGCTTTGTTTTTTCTACTTCTATTATGATTTATTTCCTTTTTAACTCATTTTTTCTGAAAAGTTCCTCTTTCTTTTTCTACTCACTTGGAAGCTTAACTTTTTTCTAATCATTTCATGTTTGCTTTTAATGAGATACAAAATTAACCTTTCCTCTCTCTAGCTATGCACCATGTAAATTCAAGTTTTTTTTGTTTTACCTAGCATTTTTCTGTGAATGATGCTGTCTTATTATATATATATATATATATATATATATATATATATATATATATATATATATATAATTCAATGTTAATTTATACTTCCTGATAAATTTATGATTCCTTCTTTTCACTCTAGATCTTTTTTTCCTATAAATAGTTGACTTTTCAACCAAAGTGTTGCCAAAGTATTTACCTTTTACTAAAGTATGTTTAGCAGCTCCTGTAGTGAGGATTTGACTCTTAAGAATCACAGTGTATATTTGCCTACATGCATTATATTTCCCCCAATTATTAGATGATACTTTGATTGACTAAATAACTTATAATGCACATTTTCTTTCACCAGTGTAGGTGTTCTGTTTGGTTATAGACCCATCCTTCTGTTGAAAACAAAATTGGTTTTCTCAATAGCTATTATTCCATTGAGGTAAATTTTGTCTTCACCTATTGTTTAAGGTCTTTCCTCTTCTTTCTGTTTCTGAATCCTTATGCTGGCCTTCCAGGTGGGTGTGTATTTATCTACTTAGCTTAGGAACTTTTGGCCTCCTTTATTTTCTATGTCTGTCCCTTCTGGATCATAAATCAGACATCTGCTACAATTTTGTGTGCTGCTTTTTATGCATCTTAGCTTCTCGTATTCTACATTTCATTATGTTGCTGTGCTTCATTCTGGATATTATTTCTTCAGCTATGTATAATCTTTTGTTATTTTACCTACTGAATTTCTAATTTTAGTGATTACATCTTTATTTGAGTGGCTCTTTCTAGTCCCTTTTCAAATTAGCCAGCATTTTCTTTTTTGGGTAGCATTTTTGTCCTACTTCATGAATTCATTTTCTTCTAAGAACAATTTTTGTTTTTTAATAATAAAATTTTATTTTTTCCAAATGTACACATGGTTGAGCCTATTCATCATGCATCTTCACCAGCAGCAGGGGCATCTCCACCCTTGGTATTTCTGGTATAAAAAAACTTGAGCTCTGTGCTTTGAGACCAGCTTTACTAAGGAGCTCCTGAAGAGCTGCTCTGTCCAGTGATCCACGGATCTTCAGTTTCTCAGAGACCACAGCAGGTGTTATAAATTTATAGTTGGGAGCTTCCTTACAGAGTTTGTCATAAGTAGCTTTATCCAACAGAACCAGGTTGTTGAGCTTGTCCCGAACTTTGCCTTTGGACCATTTCTTCTTTTTGGCCTTGCCCCCCGATTTGGTCACTGGGTCTTTGTCTCTCTCTTGGCCAACTTTCCAGCATCTGTCTTCTTCTTGTCGTCTTTGAGCGGCGTAGCTGCTGCTCTAAGAACAATTTAAATAATTCAAAAATGCTTATTTTGTGTAGTACTTATAGTATTTTCTAAAATTCTTATTTTAAATTCTGTCCTGCATTTGTAATATCTGAAGTCCTTGGGGATTTAATTCTGCTTCTGGTTGTTTTTGCTAGCTCTTATGGTTTTTATGTTTTGGATTGAACTCATATTTAAATGGCCTTTATATGCAAGAATCTTGCATACAAGGTTTATGGTGAGGGTATATCTTTCTATGCTTGGGCATTTCAAAGTGTAACTAACCCTGGGATATTTAAAATCATTTCTTGGTTTGAGCTTTAATGGGCTTACTACATAGTATAATTTAAAACTCCAATTTTGGAGGCTGTTAATCAGATGGTTATTGTCATGAAAAATCTATTTTTTCATAAGTACAAGTTAATAAAGACATATTTCTTTGTCATCTTTTGGCTAATGGATATATATATATATATATATATATAATGGAGATTTTATATATATATATATAATGGAAATTATATATATATAATGGAAATTATATATATATATATAATGGAGATTATATATATATATATATATATATATATATATATATATATAATCTCAGATTTTTGTGGATTGGCTTTATTTTGGGATCTTAACTTTAACTCTACATTTAGGCTGACACAGTAACTTGCTTCTTGTGCCCTCTGTAAAATTCAAGCTTTCTGGTTGGGGCAAGTACCTTAAGAACACTACATCTGCAGTGAAGTTTACCACTATGGTTTTAAGTTTTCTTTCCATTTTTTTGGTTCAGGAACATTTCTGCCCCTTTTAAAGTTAATTTGTTGCTTCTATTGCTTTTACTGCCTTTTTCTGGTTCCTTGAAAAAGCCAAGCCCTTGTTTGATTCAGGCATTTTATAGGTATTGATTTCTCTTCCTTGGACAGTCTCATGGTTTTTGCTCTAGAGACTTCTATTCATCCTTTGTGCCCAATAAGTGTCACACCCCTGAAAACTCCTACCATAGTGCTTTCCTCTACTGGCTTCTAAAGTAAGCCTCTTAGTAACAACTTGCCATGTATTTACTTTTTCCTTCATAGAATTTTTCACAGATCTTACTAGAATATGTATTTTATTTGTGATTATCTTTTTATTGTCTGTCTTTTCTGGTAGACCACATGCTCCATTAAGTAGCAACCAGGTCTGTTTTTCTCTTTTCTGTTTTCCTAGCTACCAGCACAGTGATGGGCAGGCAGTAGATAGTTTTGATTGAATGGAAATGCCTTGTAACCTTGTGAGTAGATGGACACCAAAAATGATAATTTTTCAAGTTGTTTTTATATCAGGGCAAAAGTATTCAATGGACTGTTTCATTCATTTTTACTGAAGTAACTATTTTGAGAAACTAATGATAAATATCACAGTATTAAAAGAGGGTCCTCTCACTTGTTCAGAGTAACATTTTTAAACGTATTCCAAATGCACTATGTTAGTGTAATGAGTATTCCCTCTCCAGTTGCTTATAACAGGTGCTTTTTAGATATTTATTGACTACATTGGTTGCATGTTAAAATTTAGTGCTATGTTTATACCAGGATTAGCAGAAATAATCACTAAAGGTATAAACATGTACTTTCTTGGAAAATGGTAATACAAAATTGTAATTTTGTGTTTAATTGCAGGTAATATTTATCTTCTGGAATCCTTTAGGTGACAGTCACCAAAATTCTTCCTAGTAGCTGCCTTACGTATGCATCACAGAAATCTCCACCTGCATTGGCTTGGCAGAGGGCCAGTTTACTGACCCTTAGAGCAGACTGTAAATTCATCTTTTAAATTATGCATATTTCCTGACTACTTTTTCTGAACTCATGCCCTAAGACAGATAATTCATGGATAGCACACTTTTGTAAATCAAAACATGTCACAAAAAGTGTGGTTCTAGGGCTTGAGGCATTATGAGAAAATGCAATGGGAGGAACACTGACACCATTCAGCTCCACCCGCTCTATTAAGTAACAACACACTCTAACTTTCTACACTTACTGGGCAAAAGATATCAGTGAACTGCATGCAGAAATGTCACTTTGCTAAAATAATATCTATTTCTTAAGAAATATTGTGGATAACAGATGTCAGAAACTTATGTACAGTTGGGTTACTTGTTTTCAAATTCTGGGATGTTATTAGAGTTCACACTTGTACTGAGCACAACTGATGACTGTGAGACAAAGTGCCATTAGCCAGATGGTGGAATGGGAGGCCTCACGCTTGGAAGATCTTTGTCATCATAGTGCCTGATTGGAGGGACAGGCTAACAGGATAGTCTACCTGCAAAGCCAAGCTAACCATTGTGAAATGTTCCACCAGAACTAGAAGTGGTGAAAAGTTTCACCTAGCTTTAATCATTTAATGATCTTAACCCAGGAACCTGATTCCCCACCCCCAGTGACAAATTCTGAGATGGATTAGTATCTAGATTTGCCATACTAGCAGTATGAACAGCATTCAAGTCATCCTAGGGCCCTTCCTAGGCCCACTTAGGTCAAGGAGACAAATTCCTACTGTGTGTTTTTACTGAGCATAGCAGCCAATCCCATCCATCTTGATCAGTCACTCCATGTAATCTTAGAGCTGTTTCTGTAAGCCTGCTTAACAGCTAACTCAAATAGCAGTGTCATCTTGCCAGAGAATATACCCAGGGGCCCAGCCTGTTCAGGGGTGATTGCCCACTCAGCAGCTCAACCTGATTGCAAAACAACCAGTGTTCTCATGAGATAGCAAAGCCCAGTCACCTGTTCACCTGAACATAGAGCAAACGCAATAGCCCAGCCGTGTACAGAAACTGAAAGTAACCTTTGCTTGCCCAGAATACCTGCGAGCCCATCCAGAATCACAGGACACACAAATGATTAACATTTATCCCTGCCAGGGACACTTGTAAAAGACAGAAAAGGCTCCTGTCTCCTCAAATGCACAGAAACCTATACAGAGACACAAGAATTACAAAGACCCAGGAAGTCATGACCTCTCCAGAAGAAACTAATAAAGGTTCAGCAACAGGGATCTCTGAAATGATGTACAAGTAATTCAGATCAAGTCTCTAAACATTCATTGAATTTCAAGAACATGTGAGTTAAATATTACATAAAATTTGAAAAACAATCGACAAACATAAGTTTAACAAAAAAAAAAAAAAATAGCAACAATACTTAGATGAGGTCTGAAGAGGTTCTTTACTTTCCTCTATTTAATTGTGAAGCATTAACTCCCTGGAGTCTTAGAGCCTGTGTGAATTGATCATTCAGTTTGGCAGTTCAGCCCTGAATTTGCTGTATCTGAAAGAGGCTGCATACCCTACCTTCAAGGAAGAATGGCCTATAATTTGAATAAAATTGATCACACCCCTGCAAGTCTTTTTGTCAATTCAGAGATAGGTGAGCCTTTTTAGTGCTGCTATTTAGGTTAGGATACTTTGGGCTTGTTCTTGAAACAAAATATAGCATGCCTGGTAGGATGCCGTTAGCCACACTATGCTACCAGGGGCCCTTCTGGTTAGATCAGTGCAGTTTGGCTTGCAGAATCTTCATTGCCATTTTCTGTTGAGTTTATATGGCCTAGATAGCTATAATGGGAGTTCTTATTTCACATTTTTATGGGAAAAAAGAAGTAAAGAAAGTGAGTGAATCTACCTTGTGAAAAGAGAACTCTGTGTATTTTTTCCATAAAGGAAACATAAACATAAATTAATAATCAAGAAACTAAATATACTATCCATTTTGGCTATAATTCTAACTTCTGATCTCTCTTGCTTTAGTGTTTATAAAAATCAGGTACAAATGTGGCAAAGAGATGTCTTTGAGCTAGCTTGTTTTGTCTTTTCTCCTGCTTGTTTGAAAGTGGCCTTTCTTTTATCCTTGTACTGAGCTATATAGAATCTGTTAGTGAATTTTATGGCTTTCCAAAAGCTCTCAAGGTTAATTTTCAAACAAAACAGCTTCTTTTTAAAAATCAATTATTGGAAATAAAATTTGTTGTACAAAAGTATGCATTTTAAAGGTAGGAATCAAGGGCCAGCCAGATAGCTCAGCACACTAAAGCACCTGCTTAGGCAGAACGCAGCAGCTGGGGTTCGATCCCTGTTGTGCACTGCTGGACCCGCCCCCAGGGCACGATGAGACTGTGATTGAGAATGGGCGTGGTGGCATGCCCAGTAATCCCACCACTTGAGAGGCTGAAAGCAGGAGAATCACTGAGTCTGATCTACAAAGTGAGACCCTGTATACGCTGTACTAAAACACACACACACACACAGAGGTAGGGATTAATATCAGATTATGCACCATTGTAATTATGTCATGGAGCATGAATGTGAGTCCAGAAAGTTCTTTCTTAATCATGGTCAGTTTTTCTTCTCTGGCCATTTTGTAGCCACAATAAAACACTGATTTGCTTTCCATTACCATAGGTTATTGTTTCTTATTTTATTGACATGGAGTCAAACAATTTGGATTCAGTTGCATCTGACTTTATTTTACCCAGCATAAGACATTGCATGCTTTATCAAATATTTTTCAGGGAAGGTGATTTCATTCAGTGTGTCCTACAAAATGTCACTTGCTGAGCTCCTCTGGTAAACAGTTTGCATTAACTCCTCTGTTTGCTGTCTTCTTAAGCACTCCCTGAAAGAGTTCCTGGGTGATTTTATGGGTTGGTGACCCAAGTAAGAAATTCAGAAATCATAGTAAATTTGAAACTAAAAACAAACAAACGAGCACACAAAATAATTCATCAACAGAAAATGCTCTAGAATGTCCCGTAAATGATGATCAAATATCATCCGTGGTTGCAATAGCCTTGTACTTTGAATACTCCATCATTTTGGGGCTGCTGATGATATTGGAAGCAAAGAAGGCTCTTTATCCAACTTAGATATTTTGGATTTGCCTAAAATGATTGCCCAGAGGGAAAGCCATAGTAAAAACTGCAAAGTGGAAACAGTCTTGGTGCCTTTCCAGTATTCTTGCTTGTTTCCTTCTTTTTTCACATTTTGCAGCTCAGTCCGTCAGGTGCCAGTAGTCCCTCGCTGTCATTTCCACCTATGTGTTCCATTTGTGCTGGTCCTGTTGACAGCATCTTTAGTGTCTTATTTCACCAGACACTGGTGGTTTCCAGGTTTGAGAGGATCAGATGATCTAGTTCACCTTAAGTTATGTATGCAGCCACATGTGCCGCACTGTTCTGTGTGCTGGGACGGGGCAGTGCATTGTCCTAGTTCTTGTCCCCAGTTCACAGGGCATTGGAAGACCCAAGTGTTATCTTTTCTCTTCCTCTCAAGTTCCCTCTTGTCTATTCAGGAGTGGGAGGAGACTTGTGGGACCTTGTTCTTGAGTCACACACTTGGCCATTACTTGTCTAAGTTGTATGTTTCTGACTGCGTGGCAGTGAATCAGTGTTCACTTCGCTGCTGTGTTCTGGAATTTCGGGTATAAACTCCCTGCCTGCTGTTGCTCTGTTGCTGCTTGGAAGAGGGTTAGCTGCTTGGAAGAAGGTGAGGAGTTATAAATCAGCTCTCCTAGTGAATTACCGAGAGTGTCGTCCTGGTGTCTGCTCCTGCCATTCAAAGTCATGTGAAAAAAAATCAAGGCAGGGGCCGGGGAGATGGCCCAGTGGAATAAACGCTTCCCTGGCAAGCACAAGGGTCTGAGTTCAATCCCTGGATCTGCCAAAAAAGAAAAATCAAGGCAATTGCATTGTGCACAGGGAAACTTCAAAACTATCTGCTAATCGTGATTTCTTTTACCATCCAATAGTGACCAAGAAGTTAATGATAGGGGTGGGAAGTGTTCCTGCTAATAGTCTAAAGATCATTATTAATCACAATAGTTTATTATTAAAAATAGCTTGCTAAGAGGATTTTTCAAGACCATGGAATACTAAATTTTGGTACTAATCAAATTAAAAGTTTGTTTAAAAAATAAAGTTTTGATAATTTTCTCATAGAGAGAGCTTTCCAAAATGTAGCTTTTGGAAATTGTAAAAAGCATATTGAACTTTTTAAGCTTGTCACTTTTATTTCCTAGGCCTGAAAATTAACCTAATGCTATCATTGTCAATCAAAGGAGAGCTACAGACATAGAGTGGAACCAGAACTTAAGTGATCTAAGATTGCCTGGATGTGATTTTAAGCTCATGGAATAAGAAGTTTGGAACCTAAGAGTATAGAAGGGTATGTCAACCTTTTCTCAGAGGCTATAAAGTGGATGAGAGAGTACTAAAAAATTTCTGGCTTTCATTTAGTGTATTAAAAACCTGCTCAAAAGTAAGTTGAATGAATAGATTGGCCAGCAAGTTAGGGCTGCAAATGAACACTGCTAGAAATGATGAGTCTGGAAAATGAATGTGTTTTTGCTGAGATACGAAATAAAGTAAAAAAAAAGAAGATGATTTATGAAGATTTTGTGAACTGGTACTAAACAATGTGGACTGGTAGCCACGATGCAGCCTCCAGATACGTGCTGTCATATTATGATTTACAGCCAGTGAGCTGGGAGTGGATAAGGGAGGCTATTTGCATTGATCACACAGTTCTATTTCATCAGAATTTAGATCTTTAAAGGCATTTAATAACATTTGTATAGTGAATTACAGAGAGTTGATTATAAGTGATAAAAGAGCTTGAACTGGTGAAAACGATTAAAAAACTGTAATTGCATATGAAAGTAAAACTGGTTTGTTCAGCTCTGAGTGCAGGCTCTATTTTCTTGTGGCCTGACAGGCAATTTAAACCACAAAATTAAACAGTAAAAGAACATGGCTTAAAAATAAATCTAAAAAAACTATAGTTTTATTTTTTTTAAATCTCAGAAGAAATAAAACCTTCTTATAAATGTACTTTGGTGTTCCAAACTTTCCTTTTATTTAGAAAAAGCTTTTTGTCTGCAAGAGTTTATAGTGAGTGAGCAACATGAATTTATTGTGAAATTTTGCCACTGAAGAACAGCTTTAATGAGATAGAAAAGGCTTTTTTTCAGATCTTCCATCAAAAAGTTTTTTTCAAGTGATTATTCCTTACATAACATACATTAGGAATTTTAAAAATAGTATTGTATTGCATTTGTGTGTGTGAAAAATGCTAACTACTTTTTTTGTTAGCGTCCTCTCTCCCAGGGGCAAGTGAAAGGTGGGCTTCCAGGGTGCTTTATTAATGATTCCCAGAAGACTCCCTGAAGGCAAGGGTCAGAGATACAGTTTTGTCATAAACTTTAGAGTGAGGATTGGCTCTGTGGGCCTGAGACCTCTACAGCCACATAGGTTCTCTATTTAGAAGGGACCTGCAGCTTACTTAATGGCCTGCAGTTGTGGCCTTGAAATTCTTAATTATTTTTAAACAAGGGGTCTGTGTTTTATTTTGCAAACACCTCACAAATTATATAGTCAGTTTTGCAGATAACAATGTAATGGCTGACATTATGTGCTTACTACACATCAAATATTATTTTAGATTTCTTTTATATATCACCTTATTTAGTATTTATACCAGTGCTCTGTCTGAGTCATGAGTTATGGTTCCCAATTTACAGACAAAAGATGATCTCAGAAAAGTCAGGCTACCCTAATCAGTGATGGAGCTGAGATTCCAGTTGAAATTGCATGTTTCTAGAGCTGATGCTCCTAATTATGAATCTCTCTGTCTCAGTCTCTGTCTCTCTGTCTCTCTCTCTCTTGGTTTTGGTCTCTGTCTCTGTCTGTCTCCCTCCCTCTCTCATCTCTCTCATTTTTAGTACCCAGGGCCTTCACTCTGAGTCCTCAGCTATTTTATTTATGTAGACAGGATCTTCCTACATTTTCCTGGATAGATTCAAATTTGTAATTCTCCTGCCTCAGTCTCCTGGAATGTTGGGAGTACAAACATGCGGCATTGCGCTTAGGTATAGATTTCTTTTCTAGTTTTCATTTGAAATTACCACTGTCTGTGGTATACTAAAACGGGCAACATCTATGAAAGAATGTAGGAAGCTCCTTTAGAATACCCTTGGAGGACACAAATAAACATCCAGAAGTCAAACAAAATTCCTTAATCTTGTTTAAATTAAACAGCTGTTATTTTGTGTAGGTTTGTTATGCAACAGAAGCAGCAAAAGAAGCAGGCACGGGCAAGAAGTTTAAAAAGAAGATAGGTAAGAGCATGGGCTATGACCACGTGAACCCTGTATGGCCAGCCTGGGAGGATGGGGTGGGGGCTTGGCTGGGCAGCCTGGTAGCTAAAGGCAAACATCAGGAAGTACAATCCATGTGGGCCATTTAGCAATTTGATTATGGCTGGTCCTTGGGAGAGAAAGTCATATGGTTTTAAGTTGATTTAGGGGGACTGAGTGAGAACAACATTTTTCTGATTTGCAGGTGGCGAGTATATGAATACTGGTGGATGTGAGGCTGGAGACAGCTAATGCAGGCCAAATGCTGGCAGTGCGGTGAGACACTTTCATGGAGCTGGGCCTGGGCAGGGAAATATAACTGGTTTCAGGATACTCAGGGAGTCCTTGTGCCCTCTGATTGCGATCTAGGAAGTAGGTACTCAGTAATAAAAGAATCTAATCACTGCCCACTCTGATATGTTTAATGCCCCATATTTTTCAGAGAGGCTGATGTCGTTCACCAACAGGTTAGACGCTGGCATATTTCTCCATCCTAGTTCCTAGCACAACTGCTGATACTCAGAATAGCGCAGGGGCCTCAAGCACTGTGTCTTGTTTGGTGTTGCGTCCCTAGTTGCCCACCCTACTGAGGAAATGATTGAATGCTGGTGGAGCATGAGATAAAAATCAAAGTCAATCCTTTAAATCCCAGGCTCCTTGTATGCTAAATAAAGTCCACAGCTCACTGAATTTTGACATTTGGATGCTGCGTGCATTACTGACTGACTCCGGTGCAGACTGTTTGGCTTGAGTTAGCTACAGTGCTGAACAGTCCTGTGATGCGTGATGTCAAAGAAATACCTACTTGACCTTCATCCCTGGTTCCTGCGACAAGGTCCTACTATGCACATGTACTAATTAAACTAAAACAAGTTGAAAAGCAAACAGAACACAACATAATATTATTAACTATGTCACCATATTTTGCAATTCAACTCTTGAGCTTATTTCTTTCAGTCTAACTGCAATTTTGTATCTTTGGATCAACATACCCTCTACTCACCTCATCAGGATGTATATTTATTTCAATAAAATATTATCACTAGGTAAATAATTATTGAATCTTTGATATAATTCAGCTGTATAAAAACCTGTAAATATAATATCATGTATGCACCTTGTACAAAAGCAAAACGTTATGAAAACAGTTTGCAATGTATTATTTCATCGACTCTGTATGGTTATGGTGTTTTGAAACTGTCTGATTGACATTTGTATTTCAATAAAATAAAAATAAATGGAAAAAAAAATATTATCACTAGGAAAAAAAAAGAACCTTTGTAATCTCCTGAGCGATAGGGATGAGAAGAACATTTTTCTTATTCATGTTGGTTTCAGGGTATTTCTTAAGTACAAATTTTTATTAGTACATGTTTGTTGTACATAATGAGTACATTCATCATGGTGAGGTGGCACACCCACACAATACATCTTAATTCTCCTTACTTCCCCTGCTTGTCTTTATTTTTTCTCTTCCCCTTTCCTGAATTTTTAATAGTCCCTTTCCATTTATAAAGAGATTTATCTCCAGGGGAATTTTACTGCACTTAACATGGATCACTACTCTCTTATGGTCAAAAGTGTTCTTTTAAGTTGCAAACACTGAGCCAGTAGTGGTGGCATGCACTTGTCAGGTGCTGGGGAGGGTGAGGCAGGAGGACGGCTTCAGTTTGAGGCCATCCTGGCCTATGTATCAAGATTTTGTTTTGAATAATTGCATAAATTGAACTAAGAGACATAATACAGTAAATATGAAAGAACAGTAGGAAAATATTCTCAAATACTAAGCATTTTTAAGTCAGAATTGCACAAAAATTAAAGAACCTGTAGATAGTTTAGTTTATTTATGTATTTTGGCAATCTAAATTTCAGATATATAGAAAGCATTAGCTCTATGTTCACATGGACTCTGACCTTATTTTTCATAGCTATACATTCACTGCCTACTGCTGTTCCTTCTTGCTGATTGATTTGTTGGCATGTGGTTCTCAGTATTGTTGACCTAGATATTTTAAGGAAATCAAAATATTGATAATTTCAAGCCAGATACATTTATAATTATTCACAGCATAATGGGTACATTTGAATGAGCCGTGGATTAGTTCCCTGTACCTTGTGACGAGAACTACTGGATGTAATGAGGAGGGGAAAGTAGGGCTGAGAGAACAACTGCTGCCATCTTTGTTGTCTTTGTTTTCCTATTATCTATGGGATGAAGGACTAGGGAGCGGGCACTTTTCAAAGGCAATCTGCAGGATGCAAAGGCAGGTACCACGGATGTGCAAGTGACTCCTCTGACTTCCAGCCATTTATCTCCTTCCCTGTATGAATTTCAGGGGAAGCAAGCTATGAGCAAAAAGCATCTTAGAAATGCAGTGCACGTGAAGTGTGTGCACTCAGTCTATGAGGATGTGTTCTCTGCTCAATTTGGCAGTGGGGGAGTGCTCTGAAACTAGTAGATTTCTGAATTCTAAGAAAACATTTTATCTTTTTCTAATTACTTATCCAGAAGATGTGCACTTATGAACAGTATTCAGTGGTATAATTCTAGGCTTCCATTCACTTTGCAAGTGACCAGGTATAAATGTCCATATGGTGTCAGGGCACAAGGGGCCAAGCCTATATCGGTTTCCTCGGGGCTGGCAGCTGCTGTCTCTGTAGGTAACAAGCAATGTTACAAGTAATCCTTCACTTCCTTAAGCATGAGAGAAAGGCTGAAATCCTGAAGAGCAACTCCAGACCCAAGGTGGGTTTGAAATTGTATTATAAGTTGTTCCTGTTATGTCCATGTTCCCTGTAAACCACAGCTTTTGAAATGAAACACCTTTCACAACTAGGCTTTCCCAGTGTTGCATTTAGAGGAGCAGCTGCCTTGTTTCCTCTAATAAGGAAATAAACCCGAAAATGAAGCTTAAGCCCTCAGGGTATGCGGTTAGACAGACTTGCCCACCCCTACAACTGAGTGCCACAGAAGGAGGTGAAGCTCCCCTCCCCCATTACGCAGATAGCGCCTTTCAGTTAGGTAGAGAGTGGTTTTGGATAATTTTGTTCTATTTATGTGGAGTAAAAGAAACAGGGAGACGGGGTGTGGAAAATGTAGACTTCCAGAGCGCAAGAGACTGTTTTAGAATTTGTAGGCCTGAAACACTAGTTTCTCACTGTACAGAGCAAATTCTAGATTGGAATTATGGAAGGACTGCAGTATTTGTAAGCCAAGAGGCTTCAGTGCTTTGGACCACTGGAATGGGGGAATGATTCTGTCCAGAGAGACCTAAAAAGGGTTAATGTAAGAAAGAATGCAGAAAAAAATGGCTCTGAATGAAGTTTGACTTTTTCTGAGGTCTTAACATTTTCAGAATAAATATACTATGGAGGGCTGGGGAGATAGCTCAGCAGTCTATGTGCCTGTCTGGCAAGTGTGAAGTCCAGAGTTCAATCTCTAGTATTGCGTGACATGCTGCTGCAAAACCTGGGTGTACTGTGTGGGTCAGTCACCAAAATCAGGTGTTGGAGAGGGTAAGACAGGAGAATCACCATGGGTCCAAGGTGCATACTGAGACCCTTGTACCGAATACATAAATAAATTTATTTAACAAATGCTATAGAGCAAGATATGGAGCAGATTACAGGTGATGTCTCTTCCCATTCCAGTAGGCTTGGCTTGTAGATACCCCAGGAAAAAAGATTGTTTGGGACTATTATTACCAGTAAATTTTGTCTTTGGTCAATCTGTATGGTAAAAACAATTTTCATGATATGATAAGAGTAATGACATTCAATAAGAGTTTGCTTTGTGTCAAATAATGCTTTAAGTGCTTTTTTCAAAATGTATATTTTAAGGTACTTATTCTTAATACAGGAAGTGAATATCATCACTTTGATTTTAGATATTTTTCATATCTGGAAACTTTAGGATTTTTTTTAAAGATAAAAAAATAGTAGAGTTTCAAAACAGGTGGTTGGAGAGTTGCAATAATTAACACATTGTGCAGTATCTTTGTAGTCGTTACTCAGAGTGCAAGTTACAGGCATGATATTTTGTCCAAACAATATTAGCATAGACCTTTCCTTTCAATAAACTAAGAGAAACCAGCTGTATCAACTATCTCAGCTGTCTTATGCATACATATTTCTTTTCTTTTTCCTGGGGAGGTTAAATATGTTGTTGGCGATCAAGCTACCAGTCAGTGACAGAAGCACCGTTCAAATTTAGGTCTAGTCTGTCTTGAAATTTGAGGTTCTAACTACTACTTTCCAAAGCGAAAATAAAAATGAGAAAACTACATGGTGTTTGTAGAGAAGAGTGGTTTCAATTCAAAGCAAAGCATTCCTCCCTATCCCCTGCCATGGCCAACCGAGAACTGCTGATACTACACCATTTTTTATACTGGGAATCAAATTCAGGACCTTGTGATTGCCAGGCAGGTGCCGTGCCACTGAGCCCAGCCCTGATTCTACACTTCTAAGTTACAAAGGGCTTTCATGTATACTTTCTTATTCACACATTAAAACCTGTCTAGTAACTCCATCTCTGAAGGTGTTTTGTTTCCCTTAACAATCAGAAATGCCACTCTAAAATACAGTGGAATGGGGAAGAATCCAGAAGATACTTGGATCTACTTGCCTTATATAATTAGTCTCTTCCTAAAACCTTGCTAATGTCAACCAATGTTTTCAATATATAGTTTGAATGCTATAGTAATGACTGGAATCCTCACAAGAGTTACTTTGAGTTTATAAACAGTTCACTGGATGCAAACCTTGTTTCAATATTCTCATGTTTTTTTTTTTTTTCTTTTTAAAAGGTCTGCATGTACTGCCAGACCTTTAAGGTTTTGTGGACAAAAATTCTTCCATCAGCAGGAACATGGACTTGTTTAATTGAGATCAGCACTTCTGTTTTAAATCTGACACATGGAGAGCAAAGGTTGTCCCTTTATCCACTGATTCTGAGAGGCTGACCTGACCCAGTGAGCTCTGTAGTTACTCTCCTTGTAGCTTTGACTCTAACACAGAAAAGTTACCTCTTTTTTTTTGGAACAAAGCCATTAATGCTTCTGGGATGCCTGCTTCTCTGGGTGAGGAAAGCATCTTTGGTAATAGTACATAGTAGGAATCATGTTAGTGACTGTGCTGGTAATAATGGTGGTGGAGGTTGTGACGTCGTATGTGGAGGGAGGAGGGGAGGTATTTTCTTGGTAAAGTGATTTTGACCGGAAGAAGTTGTTTCTAGAAGTTATTTTAAAGACAGTTTAGAAATTTATCTGTTCACTGAGTTCTGCATATTTGTAAGCAAGGAAAATCAACCTATAAAACTGCCTTAGAGCATTTATTAAAAAAGATGCGCATAGAATGGTAGTGAAATGTTAGTGGGAATTTGTGAAATGTAAGAAATCAAAAAATCTTTAGTTTTGGATTGCATTTGTAAGTCTTTATGGCCCTTATTGCCATTTTTTTTCAAGTTAGCTCTGACTGATGATGTGTCCCAGATTTGGTGACTTCCTCTCCATGCTAATTTTCTATGTTTTCCACTGGGTGAGTTATGGATTGATAATTTACAGGAAAGTAAAAACACACCAGAGAATTTTAATACATAGTGAAAAGGCTTCAGTTGTAAGTGCTCTGAGAACTTAGTCCTTGTACCCACTCTCTGTTTTATTTAACAACTCCCAGGCTATTAAGAGTTTGCTTCACTCGACGATTTCATGTTAATCATCTTTTGTTTTACAGCCCTTTATTTTCCTGCTGGAATCAATATGCCATCAACTTCACCAGCCATCTACTCTGTGATCTACGAGACTGGGCTAGTAGAGCGCTGAATTTATACTGGAGCAATTTGCTTTAAATGTTACCCGCTTTATCCAAAGCATTTCTTCCAGTTTGTTCTCATAATTTTACTACATCTTGCAAAGCTGCTTTCCCGCTGTTAGAGAATAAAAAGTGACAAGTAAAATGCCTGTGTGGACAACATAGAAGTTGGACTGGAAAACGAAAAGTTAAATCCCCGCCTTGTGGTAGGCTGATAAAGTATCACCTCTGTTTCACACTGTGGCTGCCGCGAGACAAACTTGACGAATTTATTTCCACTTTGCCAGAAAATTAGATCATTTTGTAGAGACCATATTTTAATGCTGTTTTGGATCCTGCTAGTATATTCAGATTGCTTCGATACAAGCATAATCAATCAACTTTGGTGTCACGTAGTTGTATGATCCTCCTTTCTTTATGGTTGCCTTCCTTTGACTGGGTGGCAGCTGGCCTGCAGGGCATTAGTATAAGTCTACGTTGTATATACCACAGAGGGCTCTGAGTTCTTTGCAAAGATTAATTTAGAAATTAAAAGTGCATTATCTTCTAAAAATATGATCCAGGCTGTGATGCCAGCATTTTTAATAAAATAAATTATTAAGTTACAACAATTAATCTTATCACAAAACGTTAATTGTTTGCTGTGATTGAGAAGTTGGCAATGAATTTTTTTCTGGATGCCTGTTGTAATTGATCTGAGAACTCAGTCTTACCCACTCTGCTTTATTTAACAACTTCCAGCTTATTAAAAGTCTACAAAGATGTTTTATCTCACAGAATATTTTCCTGGGGATGATGACACACAGTACTTTTCTATGTGGTGATGCTTATTTTGAAATATATTATTTTCTTCTTAATGGGATAGTTTATTTTCTACATGGGAGGAAGTCTAATTCCTGGTGTCCACATGATGGCAGTATATTTTTACTTGCTCTATCATATCTTTTTCATTTTGTTTTGGGTACAGTAATGTGTATGATAAAACAGATTGGGTAGGTATACACATTTACTCTTTTGCTGAAATTGCTTCAACTTGATCCCCTACAGGAATGCTCAGGGGCAAGGAGATCTAGAGGTCAGAATCGAAAAAGTCTTTTGGTTTCAGCATCTTCCTTTGTAAAGTGCAAATAATTCCTGTTCTGATGTTCTCTCAGAGCTGCATGAAGAAAATGCAAAATGCATTTTTTCTTCTTTTGGTGGAACTGGGGATTGAACTCAGGCCCTTAAGTTTGCCAGGGGAGTGTTTATTCCACAGAGCCATCTCCTCAGCCCTATAAAATGCTTTTAAAGCAAAATGTGTGCCAAACATCACGCTTATATTTTTTCATTGTATAGGACTAACATTCCCTTTATTTTAATCAGCAAGTTTAAATAACAACAAAACTATGAAAATGATGACAGTAATTGAAAAGAAAACACACATACAAAAATCCAGACACTGAATCAAAAATTTAAAGAAATATTTTAGATTATAAATTTTTGTTGCAAAAGATACTTCTATTGTAGAATGTCCTACTTTTCTCCATCCTAAGGGTTCCTCTTAGGAAATGCATGCCATACGCAAATTCTATGCCTTTTCAAATGGCATTACTACTCTTTTTTGGGCTCTTTCTTGTTCTTTCCTTTTGTGTTAGCTTTTGTTTTCACAAAGTATTGTTTCTTTTTTAAAAATAATTTTATTGAGAAAAAAATAGCAATGGGACAGTTTCAAAACCGATTAGTAGGACAGTTTCGAATCAGGCTTATTTTAAGGAAGGTGGAGCTTGTGAGAATTACACAAGAGAGACTACATGCTTACATATGAAGAGTCCAATTATGTTGTAAAAATTATAGGTAATCAAACTCAGGGCCTTGTTCTTGCCAGGCAGATACTGTACATGGAGTTACACACCTGGCCCTAAAACTCTTTCATTGAATTATATTATGGTTTAATGCTGTGCAGTAGAAGAGTGAAGATTTGATGTTATAATTAATAATAACTGGCATATAAGACCATAAGAAAAATGTAAGATAGGTACATGGACATCTTATTTCTTTTTTTTGTTGTTGTTTTTTTTGATGGAACTGATGACTGAACTCAGGCCCTTGTGTTTGCCTGAGAAATGTTTATTCCCTGGTCCAAGAAATTTATCTTTTTTTTAGTGGAACTGGGGATTGAACTCAGGCCCTTGCACTTGCCAAGCAAGTGGTTATTCTACTGAGCCATCTCCCCAGCCTGAATTCTTTTTAAACACATATTTAACTATCAATAAATCATCCATGACATTTCTTTTGGGCTTATGACTACAGAATCACAGGGTTACCAGAGTTGTGAAGTCAGGTATCAGGCATTTGGGAGAGTGGGTTTAACTGTGAACTCAGATGGGAAGGACAGGGTACTGTAGTATATGTTGCTAGTAGAGCTTTCTGATACCAGTCATGCAATCTAATACTTGACTTTCTTAGATGGTCTTAACATCCCTTCTCTTTCTGTATGTGGATTCTTGCTTTGCTTCAACAAGCATAAATAAATATCCCCCCCTGAATCCAAGCTTTGACCAATAGAATGTGGCAAAGTGGCAGTGTTGGACTTCTAAACCAGGCCTCAAGAGACTTTTACTTCTTTCATTTTAGATTTTTTTTTCTTGCAAGCCTTACTTTTGGAAACAAGTTATAACATGATGCAGTGCATTTCTAACTGGTGGTCAGCTTATTACATCCAGCTGAATAAATTAGCATGGTGCTGGGTGTGGGAGGCCCACCTGAGGGTTGTTGCCAACTGCATAAAGGTAGAACAGGACAGGAGAAGCTGCTGAAATGCTGTTAGGGATGCTGTTTGGAGAAGCTGTTGGAAGCTGCTAGTTCTCTTGGGTTGTTCTGCTGGAGGACTGTTTCATGCTGGCTTTCCTGATGAACTCTGGAGAAGCTTTGCTCCTCATCATGACCATTGCTTCCTGGATCTAGAGGGGATGATGGTGCACAGCTCAGCCTCCATGAAGATGCTTGTGGCATTGGCTTTCCTCATGGAACTTGGCTTCCCTCACTGATGAAGGACCTTAGGACTGTACTGTTGTTGGCAATGGCTGTGGGCTTTTGGGGGAGCTCCGGTGCTTACCTAGAGTGTTGCTTTCTAGCGTCAGTTCAGATCCCTCAGCCTGTTAGCATAGATTCTTCATCCAACTGGCACAGACTCTCTAGCTTCCACCACTGACCTTTGGGCCTTTCCAGCACAGATCTGTGAAGTGGACCTGACTTTGTTGTGGGTTCTAGGTCTTCAGATGGACTTGTGGATGGTGTATTAGGATCCTATTAGGATGTAGGTCCTCATCTGAATTCTTTAGTATTTACTGTGTGGCTAGATTTCCTGCACTTGTATATGATTCTTGGGTGATTCATTATAAACTAATATTATAAAATATGTCCCATGCTATATTGTTGACTTTGCAAAAACCCCAAACCATGACACATGAGAAGCCCAAGGTATGTGAGAAACCACATGAAGGACAATTGAAATGTTCTTAAAGATGCCCTAGAGGAGCTCACAGTTGATAAGTAGTGCTCAGAATGACTCTATGAAAGAATCATTTTGGATGTATTGACCCAACTGAACCTCTAGATGACATCAGTCTTAGCTGCCATCCTGTGAAATGGAAGAACTAACCACTGATCCTAGCAACCCATAGCTTCATGGAAGGTGCTAGAAGACTTCTTCTACTCAGGTTTCCTTCTATTCTCCGAGGGCCTTTGTTGAGTGGGCGTGGCCCTGGGTGTTGATTAAGTCATAGTAGAAGTTATCTCTCTGAATAAGGCTTCAGTATATCCACAATTTACCTTCTTGCTGAGTGGGCTTCCATATTTTTCTTCTCTGTAGACTTTACCATTTTCAATGAGTGATTGTGGTGTGGAAATGATAACCCAGAGAGATAGGATTCAGAAAATCTCTTAAGGGCAAGGTCAAAAGATGAAAAAATTTCACTTTGAGAGAGACCTCTGCTCAAATCCTCAGAGGATGATGTTGGTTGTGGAAGACTCTTATTTGAAGATTTCAAAGAGGAGTTTTGATCATTATTTAAGCAGAAATATAGTGCTTTCATGTTCTAACCCATGTGGCAAAGAAATGTAAGCTTTGTTCAAGAGTTATTCAACTAATTTTAAGATAACAACATTGTGAAATTCCTATTAATTTGTTTAGTGAAATTCTGCATTGTTTTTGATTTCTTTCTTTCTTTCTTTCTTTCTTTCTTTCTTTCTTTCTTTCTTTCTTTCTTCTCTTTCCCTTTCTTTTACCACATTGTATTCTCTTTAAAAAAATAAAAAGTTACACATTTCTGCTTTGTGTTTTGTATATTAATGTTATGCTTCAACTATTTTGCTAATACATTTGTCGGATAGCTTAAAGACAATGATTACTCAGTGCTCTTAAGAAACATGGAGTGAATTTTATCTAGCATTACAAGTTAATATAAAGCTCTTCTCTTACATATATGTATCACATTTTCTTCACCCATTTGTCTGTTGATAGACATTTCTGAGATTTATCTATTGTGAATTACACTGCTATAAACATAGGTATGAATGCATTACTGTAAATGGAATACTACGTGACTATAAACAGGATAAATTTGAGTCATTTATAGGAAAATAGATGCAGCTGGAAAGCATAGTGTTAAGTAAAATCAACCAGAGACACAAACTTAAATGCTGCATGGTTTCTTCACATTTCTTTCATATGAAATATCCAAAGTATAACTAGAATGCAGAGCAAAGCAATAGATGGATGAAAGGAAATGGGAAGAGAGATCTTAAGTGGGAAGGGGACCGAGGTGGAGGGTGAGGCCTGGAGGGCACAGAGGAGGCCAGGCATAGCACTGATACGTGTCATGTACACCTGCCAAAGATCCACATTGCATGTAATTGTTACGTGTCATAAAAATGAACTAAAATGAACAAAACAGTTGAAAATGCACAAAGGGGTCATAGAAAACAGAGAGTAGGGGAAGGAGAAGAGAGGTAGTTGTGATGTGCTAAGTGTACCTGCTGCTTCAGATGAGCATAAATGTCATACACTACAAATATGTACTAACAGATAAAAGTAAATAAAAAGGAAGAAAGAACTCCCTCAAAGTAATCACCATCTACTTCATGTTCCCCAAAATTCTGTGGTAAGAGTTTTAAAATCTTAAAAATACTTATTCCTGTCAGAACACAAGATTTAGGATAGCAATATACTGTCTTTATAATTTATAATTTTTTAAAAAATATTTTATTTATTTATTTGGTGCCGGGTCTCCCTACACAGCTCAGACTTGCAGTGATTCTTCTGTATCAGCCTTGCCAGCACTGAGATTACAGGTGGGCCCTACCACTCCCAGTTTTTGTGCACTGGGGCTAGGAGCCAGCACAGCATGTGGTACTGGGGATTGAACCCGAGTCCTTGCACTTTCCAGGGAGATGCCTAGACCACTAAGTTATCTCCCCAGCCCAATATACTGTCTTTAAATGTTAAACACAAATATGTTTCTATCTTTTATCCTAAAATATATATACTCATGAGTGCATCAAAATAGAGGGGGATTACTTCCCATAAATTTGAAAACATATTTAAAACTTCTGAAACAGTAGGGCAGAGAATGGGAGATTATTTTAATTTCCCTTTGAATTTTAGTTTATAGTTGAATAACAATAGTATAAAGAATACCTGTATACCCTCAACCCAGATTAATTTATTATTAACATTTTGTTCTGTTTTCTGTTTCTTTTTTTAAATTAACTTTTAGGGGCGGGTGAGATTGCTCAGTGGTCTAAAACGCCTGCTTAGGCAAGTTTAGGAAGGCACAGAGCACCACGGTTCGATCCCCAGCACCACATCCTGCATCATTCCGCCCTCAGGGCAGGCAGAGCTGGACAAAAAGAAAAATTAAATAAATTGACTTTTATTTTTTAAAAGGAATACATTAAAATATAAAAGTTGTAGATATTGCTGGGGTACCATGTGGTGTTTTCATACATATATATTAGCATATTAATATGGCTTTATTTTTTATACCTCATTTTAATACTTTTCTGCTGGATGGTTAAGACCAAGATAAAGCAAAACTGATATGACAAGAAATGTAGCTTTTGTGTCTGATAAGGTCAGTCAAGTCCCCTCAGGATTTATCCTGTAACTTTGTATATCCTTTGTTAGTGTCAGGCATGTGGACGAGTCATGACCATTGCTTGACCCATTTACTCTCTGTGAAAGCCTGTGAGAAAGTTTTCTCTCCATGTGACTCTCCTTAGGCACACTATACATCATTGATCACATTCCTCTGTGGCTCCATAATCTTCTTGATCAGAAAATTTGGAATACAACTGAGTTACAGGATGTTACACTGTAGGTTCTCCTACGTCCTGAGTCCTCACTGACCTTGAAAGGCTAGGGCAAAAATGTTGGCAGTCCTTGCAGCCCTTCTTTTTCTCTAATTTTTAGTTTGCAAAATTAGGTTGTTAACCTTCCAGAAGAGAAGCTTAATATTACCCTACAACATATGCAGTTTGGTTGAACCTCACTATCTGTCTGAATATCAAACATCTTAGGCATAATATGGAACAGGTATTTTCCATCAAGTATTGATATGTTAAACTTTAAGTCACTACAGAATATGAAGAAAAAGTTAAAAAATATTAAAAAAATGTGAATAATCACCTATTTTTTATGCAAAAATTTAGAAATCTAACCATTATACAGCATTGTACCAGGACAGTCCTGTGACTTTTTTTCATTTATTACCCTTTAAAAAAGAAGAATTTTAAGAATACATTACATTGTCAATATTGACAAACATAATTTGATAATAATTTCATCTGAACTACTATCCAATTTCAAACTTTTTCGACATCTAGTCATTAACATTTTAATATGAAACTTCCAAAAACTTATTCCTATCTTTTGTATATCACCACTTTGTTTTTTTTTTTTTTTTTGCGGAACCGGGGATTGAACTCAGGCCCTTGCGCTTGCCAGGGAAGCGCTTACTCCACTGAGCCATCTCCCCAGCCCTGTATATCACCACTTTGAAGAGAATATCTTTTACTTTGGATTTGCTGCTGGCAGCCTCATGGTTAGATTTGGGTTATACTTTCAAGACTAGCAGCAAATACGCCGCACATCATTTTCCAGGGGCACTTGAAGTGCACTTGCCTCTCGATATTATGCTTTATTTTAATCACCTGATCATGGCTCCCAACCTGTCCATGTCTGTACACATATCTTTTGCAACTAATAAGCCATCTCTCGAGAAAATGCATACATTAATATGTTTTTATGGATCACTAATGTTTCCCAGTAGGTTTGCCATCTACTGGTAACGTATGCTTGAACTCCAGTTTACTATGGTGGCCAAACAGTGGTGATTTCCTCCTTTTGGTGTGCTTTCCACATTTATCAGCTGACAGCATTTTACTATAAACAGAGTCCTTTTCTCTGCACTGATTATTAAATTAGGCTCATTATTCTATTTTTAATAGTCTATAAATAATTACTGCTGTTACATATTTTGTTTAAGTTTTTTTTTTTTTTTTTTTTTTTTTTTGTAGAGCCAGTGATTGAACTCAGGCCCTTGTGCTTGCCAGGGAAGCACTTATTCCACTGAGCCATCTCTTCGGCCCCTGTTACATATTTTGGCATTGAAATGATCCCCGATTAGACACACGGCAACACCTGTCGGCTTCCTCCGGTATTCTTGTGACGGAGCCCCATCATCCTTTGGAGCACTTTCTAGTTTTCTTGAATAACAAGATGTTCCAAACCCATCTTACATCCACCGTATCTCAGCCCTAATGTTAGCCATTTCTTTAAATAGCCCTGTTCCTTTTAGTGGGAACTAGTATTCAAAGATCTGGACATTAATTATACTAGTCATAATTTTGGGTGGAATTACATTAGAATACTTTTTGCTCTAAATTTTTTTAAAAAACTAGCCCAAATAATTCCTATTTTCATAAAACACAAGTGGCTCACTTTCTGCCTTATGTTAAGATTATTCATAAACTCAAGATACTTTATTAAAATTAGGTAAACACTTGAGATATTTATATAAACAGTTAAAACCCCAAACCTATTCTTGAGAATGGTTTCAATTTTTTTTCTCTTTCTGGACTTTTCTTACTGTTTGTAGGAAAAAATGGAATGTAATTAAGGATTTTTCATGAATTTGCTATCATATTCTAAGACCACAAACTATACTACTAGATACAGATAAAATTATGGCTGCATTTTTTCCCTCTCTAGTTGAGATTGAACCTATCTATTGTCTTCACACTGAGCTGCATCTCCAGCTCTAAAACTAGTTAAAACACTGAGCTTCCCAGTCTGTGCTCAAAGTTAAGATCATCCTGCATTAGAGTCCTGAAGTCCTGCAATGACAGGAATGTACCACCACATCCAGTTTGACTGCATTCTTACTTAATACAATAGAATACTGAGGGGTCTGGCTGTGAGATCCTATAAGTTTACTTCATAGCAAACATTGTTTGCTGTGTTTATGTGGTTTGCTTGGAGATTTGGAATATTAAGAAAAGGAAAAGAAAATTCCTCTCTCTCAAATCCAGAAGGTTCTGACATTCGTTGGAATGTATCAGGTCAAAAGTAGAATGTAAAATATTTAGAACCATAAGATACAAGAATTGGAATTGATTTGAGATTGAATGCAACATTGTGGGAAATTGCTTCTTAAGGATACCATGTTACAACCTGGAAATCAGGGCTATTGAATAGAATGCGCAATGCAATCTTGCATTTTGCGAATGAAATTGGATATTAAGGATACCATGTCACAACCTGCACATCAGTGTTATTGGATAGATTACACAACACAATCTGGAATTTCAGGAAAGCCATGACACAGGGCTGAGAATAGCTTTGTGAGTGTGTGTGATTTTTTTTTTTGTGTGTGTGTGTACATGTCTACAATAGAGTTGTGAGAGAGAATTTGATAAGATTCTATGTTTGTGTGGGCATGTAGTGGATTGATATTACCTATTTCAGAATCTTTATATTTCTATCTGTAATTTAGACACTATTTTGAAAGCTACGAGTATGCTTTTCTTTTTTCATTCAGAATATTTTATTTCTGCAAGCATCAAAATTGTTATAGAAGTTAAGTTTTTTATATACATAGCATGATTTCTGGGTCTACCACAAGCCAAAAAGCCAGTGTTCAAAGGGGTAGAAATGTGTTTTCTGAATTTCTTTACTTTCCATGGGTCAGCCCGATTGCTCAGTAGATTAAGGCACCAGTTTAGGCAGACAGAGGGACTGGCGTTTGATCCCCAGCATGCCAGGCACCCCAGGAGTGTGCTGAGACTTCAGCTGAGGCTGGACATGCTGGTACACACCTGTAATCCCAGTGGTTGGGCAGCTGAAAACAAGAGGATTACAATGAGTGCAATCTATATAGTGAGACCCTGTAGAACTTGTACTAAATATATACAAAAACTTATAAAGTTTTTCTTTTCAGCAGGCGCTCTCTGATCTCATTTAATCAAAAACTATTATTGTAAGCCATGTAGTTGAGAGGAAAGAATATGACATTAGAGAAATACCTACTGTAAAAGAAGTGGAGAATCTTCATTGACCTTAAGTTGATGAATCACAGTTATGTCCAGGCAGAGACAGGTAGGACAAACATGTCATGAGGCAGAAGCATCATGAACACCCACTGAGCTAAAATCTCATAGAGGGATCATTAAATAGGTTAAGGGGAATGCCAAAAGAAGACACATTTATCCCCAGCTCTGTATCTTGAACTTTATGGAAGTCAAAGTACAGGTCAGTCTTCTAATAGCATGGAGCTGTTGTTAGAGTAAAAGTAGTATGGCTGGGCAAAGGAAGCCTGGATTAGAGCTCTTGGGCCCTGAATGCTGTATGAGGGAGGAAGACGGTCACTAGTTCTGTTGACAGTCGTGACATCATGGTAAATGGTGGTGACCCAACTACAAAGCTCATAAAGTCACCAGTCTTCCATGAGACAGTTGGTGGCAATGGAAGAGACTAAAGGCAGAGTGTGGTAGGGGAAGGGTCAAAGGCTCTGCATATTACTAAGAAGAAAGAACACATCACAACCTCACCAGGCACACATTAATAGAAACTATGAGGCTTTTGGGAACAAGGCAAGAGATTAACAAATATTTTAAAACTCATGAAGACTCAGTCTTCTTCACAGCACTCACATAAGTATCTGAGAGACTAAACAATTATCCCAAAGGGACTACTTGAACTGTAAGAGATTAAGATCTATTAAATGAGAAATTGAAAGTACATTGTTCGAACTCCTGTCTGGTATCCCTGTATGGTTGATATTACTGAGAAAAATTGAATTAGTCATAGGACATGAGACTAAAACAGTGTCTGAATTCTGATACCATGACATAGTCTTTGGAAGACACATGGTAGAGATCATGCCTCACAGGCAGGATTCTTTGCTGTCACCGCACAGACCCCCAGATTTTAAAGACTGCCCCACTATCTCTGTAAGCCTGAAAATTGGATTGTTATGCTTATTGCCTACACTGTGTTATGAGGCTTTGTGGAGAGTTCTGTGTATGTATTTTGAGTTTTCCTGGGTAAGTTGTCCAGAGCATTCTGTTATGTGTGAAATAGGTTTGGTCCCAAACCATTGGAACTCAGGAGAATTAACTGTAATTGGCTCTGGGAGATAAAATATGTTCAGCCAGGAGCTGATGATTTTTAAGGAGTATTTTTAAAAAAAGAATTTTGTGACAGATAGACATGAACCATCAAATAGGTGTACAGTGTGGTATCTTTTTTTCTAACCATAGAATCCAGATGTAGGCTCTGGCTGTGGTTCCAGGTTTCTGCTCAGCCTCACTGGAAGAACACTAATTAATAACATTTGGACAGGGCTTTAAAGTTTTCGCAACACCTTCCTTTGCATTTATCATTTTAGATGGTGGTTCTGGTACGAATGATTTGTATCTTTACCTGCTGACCCAAACACTCTGCAATAGGGTTTTGTCTCTTTCTAAGGGTTTCTTCATGAAGCTGACTTTGGCCTTGGTCACAGAAGATCCAAGTTTTTTGTTTATCAGCATAGATGATATACTTTAGCTAGTATTGTGAGGTGGCTTTCCTCTAACTTGACTGTTTTACTGTGATTACTACAAAATTATTGAATTAAAGGTAAAACATACACAAGTGTATGAAAAGGCAAATAACATATCTGAGGGTACTTTTCCAGAGCGAGCAACTCTCTACCAGCTCACTTGTTTGAATTTTGAGCAAGGAATTCAAATTGCAAATAAAGGTTTCTTTGAAAGCCTTACAGACAATTCTTAAAAGGCTGAATCTTAGGTCCTGGTTTGTATTTTTGTAAGTGGCTGAAATTGGTCAGAATTGGAAGAAGTCATATTAATCAAATCTATTTTTAGGAGTACATTAGCATGTGGTTTTCAAAGTCACATTTTTATTTTTATAAAAACCAGCAAGTGTTTTCATAAAAATAGTACCAAGATTTACTGTCTCTCTGTGTGACCTAGTAGTGAGCCAGGGGGATACCATGCACCCTAAACTTGTTCATAGCTGCTGCCTCTGAAACTCAATGCTGTAATTTGGTAAGTGTTTTAAAAAATACATCTAAATGGCTACCACATGGTGGAAAATTAGCAATCTGGGACTGGAAGTTTCTTGTGGCATTAAATCCACATGTGGAAAAAATTAAATATCATCTTCAATGCCCTCCATGTGTTTAGTTGTATTAAATGAAATGCTTATAAAGTGTGACATTATTTAACTTTTATAAGATTTGTCACATCTAGTAAAACTTATTAGAGTTCTTTTGAAAAACTTCACACAGGTGCCTTCTAAGCTCACATTAGTCTGTTTGTCTTATAATATATACATAATTTATTCCTAGATATAGTCCTAGGCAATCAACAATAGAATTCCAAACAGGTTAACTTACTATAGTACAGAATGCAGTAGTTGGCAATAGGAATAATAACAATAACAGTACTACTACTAATAATCTATTATTATAACATACCAGATGAAATAAATATTATAGTGTTTTTGTAAAATTTGACTTTTTAAAATAAATGTCTCAAAGTGTCTAGTTTTCCCACTTTTAATTGGCAGAGGCATTTGGCCATCACTGCCTACATTTGTGAATGAGGCTTGGCTTCTGAATAAGCTCAAGAATCACATGTATATCACAGGAGTAATAATAACTTTTAGGAAATTTGTCCCCTTAATTTTCCCTTTCTATGTCTGTGTCTGTCTGTCTGTCTGTTTGTCTCTCTCTATATACAGTTTACAACCAATGGTCTCAGAATCTCCTGGAGTATTTGTTAAACACATCTTGTCTGTGTTCTAGACTTACTACATCTATATGTACATGTATGTGCAACTCTCATGTGATTCTTACCCATTCTAAAGTTAAGAGTCTGAATGCACCAACCTCTTTGTTTACAGAAAAAAATCATTAACAAATGCCACAGTAAGATATGACTAGTAGATGCAGAGTGCAGTAATGTGTTGTTATCCAGTTTTAAATTATACAAAGGTGACACATAGAATTCAGGTCTTTGGCACCCTGGAATAAGGTGAATTTCTAAGGTTTATTGACTAATGTACATGAGGGGCATTCCATGGTATGATGTAGCAATTCAATGCATTTTTTTTGTTAGCAGTGAACAGGAAATCAAGTCTTGCTGAGACTTGATATTCAAAGGTCTTTTTTTTTTTTTTTTTTTTGTCTTTTTGAGACAGGGTCTCACTATGCAGTTCAGGCTGGCCTTAAGCTCACTTTATAGCTCAGGCTGGTCTCGAACTCACAACAATCCTCCTGCCTCAGCCTCCCGAGTGCTGGGATTACAGGCATGCGCCACCATGCCTGGCTAAAGCTCAAGAATGTATATAGTGTCTTTATGCAAATAAGTTATACATTTAGGTTCTATTCCCTCCCTCCCTTCCCTCCACTCCCTTCCTTCCCTCCCTCCCTTACTCCTCCCTCCCTCCTTCTCTTCCTTCCTTCCTTTCTCTCTTTCCTCCTTTCCTTCCCCCTTTCTCTCCATCTTTCTCTTTTTCTCTGCTTCTTCTTTTCAAGGAGGCCAAAAGAATTGCTCATCATTATAATAGATAAAACTCCCAGACAGCTTATAAAGTATGCTTGGCTTCCCATAAAGCATAACAAAACTCAATATATTCTTGTACACAACACGAATGAAGCCTGTTTCATTGCCACATACAGTGAAACAGTGTCTGCCAGGCAAATACTTCAGGTTGTAGAGACATGAGCTGGCTTCATAAGAAATACTTGGTCCATAGTTTCATTTTGAGATAAGCTGGGAAGATTTCGTGACTATGTCTAGAGAAAAACAAATGAAGCGTTTTTAAGGAGCACTTTGAGTTTCTCAGATACAGTTACCCCTACCACACCATGCCGCTGCTGTTCTCAGGTAACGACATTGTGGACTGTGTTACAACACCTTTGGTTATCCTAGATTTTCTTATGGAGCAGCAAACTGCTTGAGGCAGCTGGCAGATGATCAAAGCCTCAAAGAGCTGCTAAAAATGTAGCTACCTGTAAATGTCAATGCTGTTTTCCCAAATAAATTTTTTCTTCTTAGTTCCAAATTTCATGCTGTATGTTAGCATCACTTGGGAGCTGACATAACAGATTCTGACTAGAGCACTCTAATATTTTCTTGTATTTATTTCTACAGGGTTTCTTCACAAAGCAGTGACAAAAGTCCATGTATGGTGTAGTTTCACCCTGTGGTCCATAATACTTCTTTGGTGTTTTGACAAAGAGTTACTGCTAACTGCTCAGGCATGACTGCTTTAAGAGCTAGTGTAGAGTTACCAGCATTGGAAGGCAGTTCTTTTCTTTTCCTCTAACAGCTCAGGCTGAATTGTGTAGCACAGAACTATCATAGTCATATTTTGCTACTATTGACAAAATAAGCATTTACTTATCATGAGCCAAGAGTTAAATTTTTTTGAAAGATTAGTAAAATTCACGATTCCTTTGTTTATATTTCTGTTTGAGAATGTAGATGGATAACTGTTGGATTTTGGAGTTAACTGCATTTTCAATTGAAATATGCTTCTCTAACTGCCAGGAATAGAAGAGTCAACCATTCAGCTTTGAGTATTAAAATTGGCCCTTGATTGTGAGTCAATGAATGGAGATTATGGGAGTTTCATGCATTTGGAATGTGCTTGGCTCCTTTACTTGCAGTAAGAACTCTGGTGTGATTGAGCCCAGGCTCTCTTACCAGGCCATCTGAGTGCTGAGCATGGGGGACCTCTCATACTGAACAAAGCTGTGCCCTTTTGCAGGATTTCCTTCTGCCTAGTGTGGCTTCCCAAGATCTCTCGCTGCCTTCTGGCTCAAGTGATGGCTGTGGAAGAAAATGCTGAAAGCTTTGGTCCACAGCCCAGTGGAGGTCTACATGAGCCATTGACTATTTATGATTCTTGAATGGAAGGAAAGTCAGAAACCAGAGACCTAATCTTCCCATTAGTACCAGTAAAATACAAATTAGGAAAATAATAAAGTATTCAGAAGTTATCTTATTTCACAAATTAGTATTGGCTATTGTTGATGAATCAGAACAAAATCATTTGATATGTAACATGTATGTTTTTATATACACATTCATATTTATGTGTATAAATACATGCTATACACATATACTATTTGAACTTAAGAATGTATACATATATTTTTTGTCAGCCTTTTATGTAGATTAAAGGCCTCTTGTGGTTTATTTTTTGGGGGGTTGGTTTGGTTCTGTGGTGCTGGAGATCAAATCTAGGGTGTTATACATGCTGAGAAAATCCTGAGAGACAGTCCAAACTCCGAAGACCATTTAAAAAAGTTAGTTGGCTGATTAGAATCCTAATTATCTTTGTTCCAGAAAGTAGCACTATAATGCTACAGTCACTTCTTTCAAATGGAGTGAGAACTTAAAGATATTTGCAGAGCATCCTGAAAACAGAATCTCTATGGAATCTATGGAATGTTATCTAATTTGATAACAATTTAAAAAATGTGACTCATTCCTATTGAGGTGTTTCAAAAGAATTGCCTCATTTTTTAAAAAATAGAAACAATAATTTTCTTTTTGCATATTTCACTGGTTTCAATAATAGTTCCTCAATTTAGATGACTGCACCAGCAACCACTATAAATAGGCTTGTATGAAAGCTCAGCAGATTCACAGACCCCTCATTCCACCTGGGACAAGAGAAGGCTGCCGGCACACTGCAGTGCTCTGTCTCCTGAAGGAGAATGACTCATTGTGCTCCACAGAGGAACTGTAAAGGAACTGGTTAGCTGTGAGAGCTGGACTGAAGAAAAGCCAAGCAGGCCAAAGAAATTTCTGCTATATTTAAGAGTTGATTTTTGTCTCTACAGTAGGGACCCACCACTTGGAAAAGTGATGAACCAAAAAGGGTAACAGGGATCTGTAGACTGTGATATGTTGCTTTTCTGTGATTCATAAGTTGGTCAGGATCTCTCTCAGGGATTCATAGAAATGATTCTAAATTACTCTGCAGAACTGGGGATTGAACTCAGGTCCTTGTGCTTGCCAGGAAAGTGCTTATTGCACTGAGCCATGTCCCCGGCCCCCTCTCACTTACTCTAAACAGTAGACCTCCAGTGTACAATGTGGTGTAACTTCTCTGACAGACATAAACTCAGCCAGGTAGAAGAGCATAAGGGTGACTGAGTCAGAGCCAACAATAGTGAACCTAATTTAACCTACCCAGGGAAGACCACAATATGCCATTGCCTTTCTCTAGGTGAAATAACATGATGACTACATTAAAAAAAGTTACTGAAGAACAGAGCTGGAGCACAACATCTGGTTTTGGTAAAATCAGGTCTTTGTGTCCAACTTTATGGCTAAGCTGCTTGAAGTACCCTAAGGTCACAGCTTGTCTCGGATCAGCTCATTGGTCAATAGCTAGTTGCTACATGATCTGCAAACCTTTGTAATTGTTAGCTTTTATATTTTAACTATTAAGCCATGTGGGCTGCTACAGTCTATGCCATAGAACATCCCAGATATGCATTCGGGAGAAATCCTTCCATGACCCAGCTAACATCAAGTCCCCTTAGGACTTTTTGATGATTAAGTGTTCCTTGTGACCTTTCATACAGTGTAAGCACATTAACCTGAGTGTTTTGAGGATTTACCCACATGACAGTGTTATAAGATTTTCTTATGAGGTCACTTCCTAGAAAGGCTGGGATTTAAAAGCTGCCACACAGGCAATGAAGCAAGCAACATGTGGCTTTGTTTTCAGTTTGTCATTTTAAGAAGTGAAGGATTTATATGGATAAGATTTCTGACACAGCTGATATAGTTCTTTTGTTTGTTTATAGGCTTTGGTTTCACCTTGAAAACATCTCTGAACATCAGAAATGCACTTTATCTCTGAAGGGAATATTGACTTCTAATATTTCTGACTTCCAGTCATGAGGATTTCAAAACCAATTGCATATAGCACTGAGGCTTAGCACAGTGAAGCTTTTTGCTTTACTGGTGCATTCTGGAGAAGGTCAGCTTTTCTTATTTTTTTTGTTATCTTTGTCCCATTAACTATTTTTAGTGCTGATAGAAGCCATGCCTTCTCCTTAGAAATGAACCAGGCAGTAAGCTGCTGCTTGCTTTTTAAAGAAACTCTTCAGTTGCTTTTAGGAAAACCAGGTTGAAGCAAAATAGGTTCATTGCTGGTGCATTTTTTTTTTTCCTCCAAGCCATCACTCAACCCAGGAATTTATTTTTCTAGAGGTTGGCTTATGGCTTTTGGTTTGAGTTTAAAAGATGTGAATCAACACAAGGCATTTCTTTAGAAATATTATGGACCTTTATGTACATTGTTATTTTAAAAACCCAACACTTCGTTCATTATTGTTTTCAACAAAATTTATGAGTTTACTGAGTTTTTTTCATCAGAGTTTATAGACTTACTGAATCATTATTTTTTTGGGACAGATATGTTTCCTTCACATCGCTGGTTCTGTGAATGATTGTTTGAAACAGATTTGACAGAATTTGTTTGTCAAATGGCTGTGGTCTAAACTAAATGCTGCCCTACTTCTTGTTTTTCATCACATATTTGCTAAATCTATATAATTTGGTAGTTTAAATCTCCAGAATCCACTGTTAGTCTGGCCAACAACCAGTTGCTACAGCCCAGATGGCACACTGAGAAGAGAATGGGCCGCAGAGGGGCGCAGGAAGCTGGCCGCAGGATGGAGTGGGCACAAGCACAGCAGACCTAAGAGCCACAGCTCAACCACATCCTTGTGCTTTCTTAAGGTGGTTCTGAAAACACCAGGATGCCACGGACAGCTATGTGTCCATGTCTAACACAGGATTCGTTACAGAGGCTTAGTGGAGCCAGTGAGGGCTCAGGATAACATCCATACACTTTCTCTGTCACTGCTTGACTCCTGGATTTTGCAACATTGCATCAGTTTTTGTGCCTGTCGTGTCATATGGGTCATATTTTGTGAAACATTAATACATGCTAAAGTGACAAAAGTCATTTCTTGGTTTTTCATGGAGAAAAGAAGCACCCCATTTTATTGTTCTCTTCCATTTTCATTCTTCCTTTGAAAACACAATATCAGGGGAAGGTGTACAGCTCAGTGTTAGCATGCTGAAGGGCCTGCAAAAATGCAAACATTGGAGATAAGTAAGCACACATCATGGCATACAGTAGGAAGTAGGATACTATTTCATGTAGTGTTTTATCATTTATGTCATGTACTATAAATATTTAAATCAGAAATACAAGTTAGAACAAGTTATCTATTAGCCAGTAGTAATTAGTTTAATTAATAGTGCATCAAAATATACAACATAAATTTTGTATCCCCCATCAATCTTAATAGTGATAATTAAGGTAGTAAGAGAATGCTTCTAAACACTGGATCAAATGAATCTTCAAAATGTATTTAATGAGTGAAACAATGGCTATGAAATTCAAAAAGGCTTTTGTGGAAGAATTTTAAAAGGAAAACATCCCTTACAATTTTACTGATTAGAGAAGTATTTACTAGCTATAGAAAAATTGAAGAATTCTGGGAAACATGAAGAAGAAAATAAAAGTCATGCATAATTCTATCATCAGGGATAATTATCATTATAAATATTTTGTTAAACAGATGGCTCCCAGCTGATGGTTTGACGTAGTCTTTTCCATTATCTGATACTGTGAAAGCAATACGCATTCAATAGAAACTATGCTTTGAATTTTGAATTTTAAACTTTTCCCAGGATAACAATGTTCATTATGATACTCTCTTGAAATGCTGGGCAGCAGCTGTGAGATGCGTCTCCCAGCTAGTCACACAGTGTGAGGATTAACAGTCAGTACTGTCTAATGTACTGACTTGCTATGACATGGTGTTTGATACGTTAGATTTTTGGTTTATGATATATTTTTAGAGTGGGATGTAAGTTCTATCATTGTAAATCAAGGAACATCTTATCTCTTCTACTTCTCTCTCTCTTTCTTGCTTTCTCTTTTTGCAAACACAAAGAAAAAAAGTCTAGAAGAAATATCATTTTTGCTTTTTTTTGTGGTACTGAGGATCAAACTCAGGACCTTGCACTTGCCAGGCAGGCACTTATGTCCCTGAGTTACGTCCCCATACCTATCTCTGTTAATATAATAGAAAATTGAGATCACACTATACTGATTTTAAGCTTGTTTTTAAAAATTAACATATTACAAAATTTTCCTTTGTTAATAAAATTTTATGGAACATTATTCAAATGGGCTACATGATATTGCATTATGTCACTATGCATAATCTAACTAATCCCTTGTGTTTGAACCAAAAGTATATTTTCAAATTCCAATTAGTATAACTTCCAATTAAGTATCTATATATGTAAGTCTTTCAGCATGTTTTTGTTTTTAGAGGAATTTCTAGTCACTGAGACAAAAGAGATCATTATTTCTGAAGGTGCCTAATTTTGCTACACTATATTTCAATTAGCAATAAATCCATGTGACTGTATTTTGAATCATTTTAATCTTTGTACATTGAATTTTAAAATTATTGTTTTTGGAGGATTTTTAGGCAGATGCTGTATTTGCATTATGAAAATGTCAAGAACTGTGGCCTAAGAGAATTTACATCCTGCTATGCTACTGAATTTCCCTATCAGTTCTAGTAGTTTCTTGGTGGAATTTTTGGGGTCTTCCAAGTAAAGTATCATGTCTTTGAATAACTCCCTATGGTTGCAGAATGCTGGACTGTGTTGGATTGTGGTGTCGAGTTCAAGCACCTAAGGTAGTTGAATGTCAACGGAGTGCCCACTTTTGACAGGTGTAGACAAAGGAAGGGTTGTAGAAAGAAAAAATCATCCTGTGTGTGTATAGACAGTACAGTTGGGATAGATAATGCTGTGCTTCTACA
>PVKA01022789.1:0-36572 GCA_004027165.1 Ctenomys sociabilis | reverse complement strand
AAAAAAAAAAAAAAAAAAAAAAAAAAAAAAAAAAAAAAAAAAGAAGTTGTCTCTGGCTAATTTATCCTACCAGACAATGAATTTCCATTCTGGATAACTATGACTATTGTATGCTACAACAAATGTGGAAGCTTCTTCGACAGTTTGCTTTTACCTTTCTTTAGACTCACCCCGTAATTTATGTCATGCGACTCTTACAGATCTGATTGCCTGTTTTTATTTCCATTTTCCTTCTTAAATTTGATATTAGTACATGTATACCTCATTTCATCTCTGAAATACTTTTTCTTAGTTTTATATGAAATAGAATATATTGCTATATACAATATAAACTTGAGATGAATTTTTCTTAATATCTTATAGATTTCTCCATGTTAGTAGATATGATTATTAAATTAACTTTATCTATATAATCATTTGATCTTTCTGAATCGTAGCCATGTCTGTACTCCAATTACTAATGAACTTGTCTTTTATTTTTGTCTGTTTGCAGGGAGAGAGAGGATTTCCAGGTTTGGAGGGGCATCCAGGTTTGCCTGGGTTTCCAGGCCCAGAAGGGCCTCCAGGACCTCGAGGTCAAAAGGTATGTTTCAGGTTGACAAGCAGTGATACCAGAGGAATAGAGCCATCGAAAACGTGAGACAGGGCATCAAATCAACTATAAGGTAGTTTTAAGCAAGAAACTAATATTTACATCAAATGATGGAAGAGTAGGGAGTCTAAATGGTTGGGTTCTTTTGTAGTTGAATTGCTGCCACAGTTACATGCTTTGGGAAGATGTTATTAATTGTATGTGGTTACTGGGAACTTTCACAGAAATTAAGTTTTGTCAAAAGCCTTGCTAATTTGAACAGAGCAGAGCTGTCATGATTCAGAATAGCTGATTAAGATAACAAGCCACAATGAAAGTAACATTCCTTCTTTACTGCAATATTGTGAGAAAGGAGTTAAACCAGAGAAAGTATCACCCCCACACAGACACTGTTCCTTTCATCTCCCATGGCACAGCAAGGGTGAGATGGATTAGCACAGAGGTTAGGAATCCTTTCACTGTCGGGAGAGCTAAGAACAATAAGAGCAAACTCATGCAAGTGTGTGGACTCTGGGCAAAGTGGAAGAAGGGAGGAGAAGAGTTAGGAGTGGAGAAGTACTGAGTCAGAATGCAGAATACCTACATTCAGTGTTCCCCCGCCCATACAAAAATCTCCACCAAAGGCTTCATCCAGATAAAGAAGTCTCTTAGCATAAAAACAGACCCTGCCCAGGGAGTTTGAGTGGGTGCTTGACTGCAGCTCCGCTCACAGAGTACAGTGTTTCAGGTCTGTGCCAGGTTTCATGTGAAGAAGGCCGCTGTCCTCCATGAGCTCTTCGGTTGCGCTTGAAAAAAGTCAAACAAAGTTAACAGGAACCATTCTCTAATTCTACCACTTGCTTTCTCAAGACCTGAGTGAGAAACACAAGCTTCCGTGACCTGGGCCTGAGTGGGTTGTACATTAAATGATTATGTTAGAAAATTTGCAGTCTGAGATTACAGTGGTCTAAATATTATTTTGAATAGGATGTCACATTTGTTGGGAGATTGAATGATAACCATGATCACCAACTAATGTCAAGCCAGAAGCAAATTTCACATAGCTCAGATAATAGACTTTTGAGAGTTAGGAAGCCTGTTTTTTTTTTTTTCTTAAGCATTACACTGGACTGTCTTTTCACTTTTAGTGATCTAGGTACAACATGAGGTGCTGGCAGTGAAAGAGACTCCTGCTTTGTTGCATAGCAAAAGGTTACAGACAAGATGGCCACCATTACTGGAACCTATGAATTTGGACTAGTCTGTTATGCTCTGAAAGCTGAAGTAGTCACTAATATTCTCTAAATGAAGGACTGACCACAGGAAACATTGTGTGGAGCATTCTCGTGAGCAGAAAATCTGGAATAAAACCTGGAAATTCTGAGTAAACAGAGTTTGTCTGGTTTTCACGTTCTTTTTGTACTCTATGCAGTCTCAAATGCTCAATAGGAAGAAATGGTTTGCATATTTGAGAATCTTTTGTCACTATCCCATATAGGTATATTCCAATATTAGGAATAATAAAGGTCTAATTTTTACAAAAATTAATTTTTCAACAGCAGTATATACAGTTATGAAAATGTATGTCATTGATTACCTTAAGGATCAATCAGCCAGACCTTCTTGATAGGCAGAATCCTTCAGTGAAATTGGAAAATTTCTGTACTATATAAAAGGGTTCCACTCTTAAGACCAGAACAGCAAAATGGCATAGCCCATATCCTTTTATTCAGATGTTTCTGTTGCTTCCATTTTGGACAGGAGATATTGGATATCTGAATTTTGAAATCAGAATTTTGTTGCTGTGGTTTCTAAATCCAACTGTAACAGCAAATGTGTCCGAGTAATACAATTTGGGTACCTGAAATACAAAAATGGTCCACATTTAGAAAATTGCCCATTTGCAATACTCAGTTGCACAGCAATCACTATACTTACAAATGCTGTTAGGCACTGAGTGAATAATCCAGCAGTTTTTTCAAACTGTAGTGGCAACTATTTGGAACAGGTATATCAATGAATTTCTTCTTGAGTTTCTGTGCATGTAAAGAAATTATCAACAAAGTGAAAAGACAACCCACTAATTTTGAAAAAAAAAAAAACTAATAAACATTCAAAGGTCTGCAGTCTAAAATATATAAAGAACCAAGATAAAACAGGGCCCTCAAATTGAAAGACGCAATTCAGAAATGGGCATCTGAAATGAACACACACTTCTCAGAGGACGAAGTTAAAGGAGCGAATAAATATATGAAAAAATACTCCACAATGCAAGCAACCCATGAAATGCAAATAAAAACAACACTGACATACCATCTCACTCCAGAAAGAATGGCTATCATAAGGAAATCAACCAACATCAAATGTTGGAGAGGTTTTGGGGAAAAGGGAACATTTCTCCACTGCTGGTGGGAATGTAGACTGGTACAACCATTGTGGAGATCAGTATGGAGACTCCTCAAAAGAGTAGGACTGGAAATCCCATTCAAGCCAGCTATCACCCTACTGGGAATTTTCCCAGAGGAATTGAAAACATTAAATCATAGTCATATAAGTGTACCTATGTTTATAACAGCACAGTGTGTGATAGCAAAATCTTGGAAACAACCAAAATGTCCATCACATGACGAATGGTTGAAAAAAGATTTCTATATGATGGAGTATTACTCAGCTATTAAGAATGATAAGATTGAAGCATTTATACTGAAGTGGATGCCACTTGAACATTTACTCATAAGTGAAATAAAAAACCAGACACACATGTGTAAATATCGTATAGTCTCCCTAGTATAACAAGTGAAAAGCAGAAATACAAAAGGAAATGTATAACAAGTAAAATCAATTGAGTCAGATAAGGCAAAGTGAATGGCATATGCTGCAGGATACTAATCAGTGTTTCTTGTGGATGGTTAACAACCTAAGCTCACAGATCAAAATTGGAGAAATAGAAGAGCCACAAGGCCAGCCAACATTTTGGCCCTAGTCTTTCAAGGTCAGCGAAGACTCAGGATATAGGAGAACCTGTACTGCAACATCATGAAACTCAGTTGAGCTCCAAATTTTCTGAACAAGGAGATTATGGAGCCACAGAGGAAAGAGATTGATGATCTGTAGTGTGCCTGGGGAGAGTCACATGAAGAGAAAACTTTCCCTCAGGCTCTCACAGAGAGCAAACTGATCAAACATTGGCCATAACTCATCCACATGGATAACACAAAGGATCTACAGAGTAAGGTACAGGATTACAAGATAAACCCTGGGGAGACTTCACTGATCTCAACAGAAACAAAAGCTACATCTTTTGGTATATAGGGCTTGATCTATCTCGGTATTAACCATCCAGCAGATAAGTATAAAATGAGGTATATAATGCGGGGCCATAATAATAAGTTGTGCTGTAAATGGCTATATTCCACAACTTCTTCAGATAACTCACTATTATTGTCGAATGCTGGACTGTGTTGGACTGTGTCACCGAGTTCACGCCCCTAAATTGGTTTATTGACAATGCAGTGCTCATCTTTGACAGGTCTAGACAAAAAAGGGGTATAGAAAGGAAGAATCATGATATGTGTATATAGTACAGTTAGGATAAATATCTTTGCTTCTGCATAATTCTATGAGAAGCAAGATTTGCACTAATAGTGGTTGGACAAGATATTATGTCAGCTTCTAGTACTATGGACAACCACTAGGAAGATAACAAGGTAGAAAGTGTTAATTATTGAATCTGTGATATAATTCAGGTATAAAAAATAAGTATATAGCTACACTCTCTTAATTCACTTATTAGAGACATCTGCTATATATTTACTGTATGTAAATATAATGCCATGTATGCACCTTGCCCGATACCAAAACATTACAAAAACGGTTTGCAATGTATTAATTTATCGAATCTGTCATGATGATTTGTCTTGAAACTGCCTCATTGCTATTTTTTTCAATTTAATAAATAAACACATAAATAAATAAATAAAAAGGAATTTAGCAAAGTGGTCTCTCTCTGTTGGAGAGAGAGAAGAGAGGGTAGATTCATACCCTCTACCCCTATATCCAAGCTCATGGATACCAAAGTGTTCTCATACTTTTATTGGGTGATCTGTGCTCATTAGTTACAATATAGAGTCTTTCCTGTACCATGAGCAAGGATGGCAGCTTTATGTGCATGTTAAAATGGGGATAAGAAGAAAGGATAGTGAAGTTTAAAGACTAAGCGCAGTTTCTTTTCTGTTTTTAAATGGCTGTTTTTGCTCAGTGCCCTTATCCATATGTATTAGGTAGATTGCTGAAATGATATATGAAAAGGCCAGTTCCATTCATGTGCCTGTAAAGGAAAATTGGCTTAAAAACTTATTTAGGAGATTTTATTATTTTATATAATGATGGTACATCATGGCCTTACATTATACTGTAATAATGTAATACTCATCAGGTAATTCTTTCAATAAAAAATGGATGAATATTTTTTAACATTTAACTATGTTAGCATTTTGATTATGGGAGAATGCTAACCATCTTGAGGAGACACTAGTTTTGTCAGATTGAAGAGCACATCAGATTCAAATTTTCTGGGTAGAACTTGAACACTGAGGAAACTCCACAATCCTAAATGATTGCATATAATTTTAGTAGATGGCCATTCAACTGAATTACATGTGTCTAATAACACAGCAAAAGCAAGAACAACGGAATGATTCTTGTGTACCTAGGAGTGTCACAGAAGTGCTGCAGAGCAATCTGCGAGTCAAGTGGATAGAACTGAGCACCAACTCAGCAGCAATTCATGCAGATTATTGGCATGTGACACTGCCTTTCAATACACTGGAACTACTTAAACTCTCCAAAACTTAAGTGCAATCTTGTGAAAATGAGGTGAGCACTCCAAATGAGTAAGATTAAATTTTATCCACGTTGTGGAAGTGAGTGCTTTGAAATAGAAATTTAGTTGAACCATAGAAAGTTATATTTGTTTCGTCTTGTGTTTATCTGGGATTAATGGATAAGTTATTTGGACATCATTCTTCTTTAGAGATAAGGTTACATGAAATTCAAATTAGAAGTTAACTGTATCAGAATTCTTTTGAAGAAATTTAGTATTAACAGGGACTGCTCTGCAATTATATGATAGTTTGTAAAGATGTTCTCATAGTGGTTTAAGTTTAGATAGGAAGCCAATTTTTATGTGATTCCATTGGCGTATCTATAGAGTATAAGGTCAATTGCCTGCTAAGATTTTATTATCTAAACTTGAAACACTTTGTACTTCAACATCCAATATGACTTCACATTTCCCAGCATAGCTGGATATGTGCTTTTGATATGATTGTGTATTCTGATATATGTGTATATGTTAGTACCTATAAGTAAAAAATTATGTAGGATTATTTTCTATTGGCATACTTCTATTTATGAAAGTGAAATATATAGAGCATATATATATATATATAATATATGTATATTTATATATACATTTATGTACTTATATGTAATTTGGCAAAAGGGTTATTTTTAACAATAAAACTTAGTTTTTGAAAGACAATATATGCAATTTATTTTAGGTTAATTAATTTAAGATGTTACATAGTGAAAACTAGCTTATTTCACTAGTATTCATTAGGCACTGAGTCACATTCTCATATGTTACCCCTCTATTTATAAAATAATGGCATATTATGTTTGACTTTTACTTTTTCCTTAATTGCAGATATCCTATATAAGTATATACAGAACTTCATTTCTTTTCTTAAATTGATTATTGTGGTAGTTTTAAATGTTTTCCTAATACAGAGCTGCTAAAATGTATAATTTCCATTACATATCTTTTCACCAATAAGGGTTTAACTGTACAGATAACTTACTAGAAACTAGAGAATACCCTCATATACATATCTTTATAATTATTACCAAATTGCTGGCTTAGCTTGGGTCAGTAATACACAAGACAATCAGTTTCAGTGTAGCTTCCCTAGCACCAGTATGGAATTTTTGGACTTTTGCTAACATGATAGGAAAGCAGCCTTTTAATATACTTCAATTTATGATTCTCTTTTTATGAGGGGGAAGCTCATTTTCATAGGTCTGAAAAACATTTTTCTGGTCTCTGACCAGTATATATAATTTATCTATTCTCCTGGGAAGTTTTTCATATTTCAATTTTTTAATGTATTTAGCATAGGGTCTCACTACATAGATTGGACTCATAGTGTTTCATTTGCATTCAGGCTCCCTAACGCTGAGATTATAGGTGCAGCCAGTCTCATTGCACCCTAGGGGTGGGGCCATCATGGCATGTGGTGCCGGGGATCGAACCATAGTTCCTGCTTGTGCCTAAGCAGGTACTTTAGTCCACTGAGCTATCTGGCTAGCCCAGTTTTTGTTATGTTTAAATTTCACTTCAGTTACAAAGGCACATCAAATTATGTAGTGAATATTTGATGTTTTTAAAAAGTATATTACAGTGAAAGACACTTTGCCATTAACCTCCTTCAAAATATTCCCCATTACTTTAGACACACATTTCACACTGTTGCTTGCACTTTGTAAAGCAGTTCTGAATGACTTCTTTCATGAGTGCCTTTACAAGGTGTGGTCAAAAATAGTGTGAGTGACATCCAATCAGTAGCCTGACTTACGAAAACGTCATGGTGGGGTTTTTTATCCACCTTATTCAATGGATCTGGTGAATTTACAACTTCTAGACCTCATGCAAGATCCAAATGACTACAAATGTTACAATATTTTGAATTGATTCAGGAAATTGAGATGCCTAGGATGACACAATTAAAGGGAATATTCACTATATTTTTAATGAAATTTCATATGACATATCACAGAATGTAGCTTTTTGTCTCCATTGCAGTTTGCATTATGTTGTCCTACTTTATAATTTGTTTTGGCTTGGTGTGTGAATGTGTGTGCAATGCATGTGTCTCTTTTTCAAAATCTGAAGGTTTTGCTTGTTTATTTACTTCCAATATGTTAATATTTTCATTTTTTCCATGCTAACATTTTCTTTATCCAGAATTTTCCCTGATATTTAAATTGTGATTTAAGATCCCCCTTCTCCCATATAGTCTTGCAACATCATTTTCCCCATTGACTTGCAGTGCCACTTTTATTATATGTTTTTTCATTATCCTTTATCACTTTTCATGTTTTTTGTTGAGTCAATAATTGTCTAATAATCTTAAATGGAAAGCTCTAGATATTAGGAACTTCTGAACATTAAATAGCACTATATATGGTTATAATTGTTCTATTTTATTACTGTTTGGTGTTAATGTCCTAATTTATAAGTTCAGCTTTATGATAAGTAAGTTTTTGTAGAAAAGAACAGTGTATCCATACAGTTTGGTGCCAACTGTGGATCATGGAATATATTTTCTTCTGATAAGGGGGAATATATGGCTATATGAATTTGTGTTTGCACGTGCAAATGCTCTTCTAATAGTCACCTTGTACAAATATCAAAACCAATTATTTTACTTTTTAAAATTTTATATTTTTGTGTCTGACCTGGTTACTTTCTCCTTAGTGATCTTTTTTAATTTTAATTAGTTTATTTTTTATTTTATTGAATTACAAATATCAATGAGACAGTTTTAAGACACCTTAACAGGATGGATTAGATAACTTAATACATTGCAAACTGGTTTCATAAAGTTTTGGTATTGCACAAGGTGCATACATGTCATTATACTTACAGACATTATTATAGCAGATGTCTCTTATCAGAAAATTACGAGAGTGTAGCTGTTTAAGTATCTTATTTTTATTTCTGAATTACATCAAAGATTCAATAATTAATACTTTGTACCTTGTTATTTTCCTAGTGGTTGTCCATAGTACTAGAAGCCAACATAATATCCTGTCCAACCACCATTAGTGCAAATCTTGCCTCTCATAGAGTTATGTAGAAGCACGGCATTATCTATCCCAACTGTACTGTCCATAAACACACATCATCATTCTTCCTTTCTATACCCCTTCCTTTGTCTACACCTGTCAAAGATGGGTACTCCATTGTCATTCAACCAATTTAGGTGCCTGAACTTGGAAACACAATCCAACACAGTGCAGCATTCCACAATAATAGTGAGTTATCCGAAGAAGTTGTTGACTGTAGCCATTTTCAGCTCAACTTATTATTATGACCCCATGTTGTATACCTCATTTTTATACTTTTCTGCTGGATGGTTAAGACTTAGATAGAGCAAGACCTATATACCAAAACATGTAGTTTTTGTTTCTTATGAGGTCAGTGAAGTCCCCTCAGGGTTTATCTTGTAATCCTGTACCTTATTCTGTACATCCTTTGTCTGTGTCATCCATGTGGATGAGTCACGGCCAATGCTTGACCAGTTTGCTCTCCGTGAGAGTCTGAGAGAAAGTTTTCTCTCCATATGACTCTCCCCAGGCACACTATAGAACTTTGATCTCTTTCCTCTGTGGCTCCATAATCTCCTTGTTCAGAAAATTTGGGGCTTAACTGAGTTTCATAATGTTACAGTACAGGTTTCCTTAGTGATCGTTTAAAAGATTTTCTCATTATTTTTGCTTTATATTTTTCCTTATGATCTTTAAAATCACTGTCTAGTTTTAAAAAATCATTTCTGTTTTTATTATCAAGTTATAATTAAAGTTGCTGAAAATTGACATTTATCTGTTAAAATCAATTATTTAAGATCATGAAACACTTTTTCATTTACTCAGATCTTTTGTGAACCTCAGAAGTATTTACAACTCTCCTTGTAAATGTTGTATATTTTTTATTGTTTATTGCTAAATATCTTATTCACTCTTAAAATGTTTTAAGTTATGTGTTTTAGATGATCGCTGTTGGAAGAAGAAAGATATTGATGGAACCCTGGAATTTTTGTTGTGTTTGTGATTTTTGTTTTTTTAATCAACGTCTTCTGTGCAGTTCAGACTGGTCTTGGACTCTTTATGTAGCCCATAGTGGCTTCGAAGTTGCAGCAATTCTTCTGTCTCAGCCTCCCACATACTATGATTACAAGCATGTACCACAATATCTAGCTTGACCCTAGAGTTTGAGGCCAGTCTGGATAACATAGTAAGGTTCTGCTTCAAAAAGAAAGAAAGAAAGAAAGAAAGAAAGAAAGAAAGAAAGAAAGAAAGAAAGAAAGAAAGAAAGAAAGAAAGAAAGAAAACACATTATTGATTTATTAATATAATCTTATATCATTATCTTCATAAATTGACCTATTCATTATGGCAGTTTTTAAAAAATTATCTTGGCCTTAAGAATATACAGCATTTAATGTATTTGAAGGCATAATGAAGTGGCTCCATTTTTCATTTGTTTATATGGTCTGAAATCACATTTCTGCACAGGGGATATGTGTTCTTTCTATTAAACAACCAGGTAATGTGCTCATCACAAAATATATGCTGGCAGATCAGAAGAACTGGCTTCTGAAATTCAGCTTGACATATAGAACAAATACCATCCATATCTGAAAACTGTCTTTTGCTTGCAGCTATTCCATAATTTGGTCATGTAAAAATATATGTAAAACCTGTCTGAAAGTTCTCAAATGTCCAAACAAGTCCAAAAGTTTTAGTATGAGGTAGAGTAAAGCCAGAAATATCCCAAGACTTCACCTAGTTACATTATCCAATTCCCCCTAGCACTAATGTGCTTACAGTGAATATTGGTATTTTAGGGCACAACAGAAACTGTTTCTAAATCACTCTAGACTTTTACAAGGCTTTTATGTATAGTTCAATTTATCAAAGGAGTAAATAAAAGAACTTTAAAAGTATGTATATATATTCAAACTAATGATATGCAATTTATTATATCTTTATTTGAAATGTAATTGCAGTGTTAAATTATAAATATGTTTTATTATTACCAAAATTATTTGAAACTACTGGTTTGAAAGGAATTCAGATATTTTTTCTGACCTTGTTTTCAGAATAAAGAGTATTTTCACAGTATCTTAAGATATATAAAAACCAAAATAATTTTCTTCAAGATTGACTTTTATAACTGTCATTCTAAACTGCTGAAATTTTCATAAATTTGTACTTTTGAATTGTATTTTTGAATAAAAATTCTAATTACTATATTTTGTTTGTAATCACTTTCTAAATGAAGATGAGTTCACTGAGGATATATTTTAATATTGCCTTCTACATAGTATCATTAGTAATCAGTGAAGACTAAATGATTTAAATTTTTAAAATTTTGTCTTTGTTCAGGTCATCTAATTATATCACTTTGCAAATAGTGATATTATTGCTTCATCCTTTCAAATTTTTAAACTTTTTTAATATGCTTCAGGGCACCAAACTTAAAACCTTGAACATGGCCATCATATTTTGTACGATGATGAATCTGCTATTTTTTTCTCTCACTTATTACAACCAATACAACATTGAGGCATCCTTGTTGTATTTCTTATCTTTCCTAATAAGGTACTCAGGTATTCACTTAACGAATGTCCTAGTTGTTTCAGAGTAGCATATGATTTATTTTAATACCAGTAAAAAGCATTTGTTGTGAAAACAGTATACTGTTAAACTTGTGCAAGTAGATGTGAGGGCCAGGAATATAGCTCAGCTGCATAAGCGCCCATTGGAAAGCAGATGTGATAAGGAGAATAATGACCCCTCACCCTGCAAGATAGCCATGCCTTTATTTGTGGAGGTTGTAAATTACATGAAACAAAATTAGATTTGCTTTATTCACTTCTTAATAAAGAAACGTTTGATAAAACTTAAAAATTTCAGTAATGCTTTAATATCTAGAAATGTAAAAATATATTAGCACAATGTAGGTAGCATCTTTTGTATTGAGGAGACACCAAGAAAACTAGAAAAGAAAATTTATGTTTTTTTTCTGTTCCTATTTAAACTATGTTTATAGAAAATGTTTTACAAAACAAACAAAAGGCTCAAAACAGCAAATTCAAGACCAGCACATATTTGGGATTTGGAATAATGCTATTTAATACCACCATGACAAGCAGCTTGGCACAGTGAAATTGCCAAGACTTCTTTTGTTTATGCAGAAATGTTTTGAGAAATATTTCTGCCTTAACCTCATCTTTGATTTCTAATATGATTCACACTTTAAATATATAAACTTTCTTCTCCATATTAGCAATTTTCTTCTCACTAAATTAAAAATAACTCTCTTAATTTTCTTCATGTAGTTTATTTCCATACTTTCAGTCTCAGTAATAAATATTTCTCACTTGGGTTTTTATGTTTCTTACCTTCACAAAAGTCCACAAAAAATCAGGTCTCATAATAAAAAGTTAGTTATTTAAGATTTTTTTGAATGCAAAAACTAAATGTATTGTGTTTTTCAGGGTGATGATGGAATTCCAGGACCACCGGGACCAAAAGGAATCAGAGTAAGCAATATTTACTGTATATAAAAAGCTTTGTTAATGAAAACAAATTAAAAAGCAAATGAAACCAGTTATGGTATCACACACCCTGTAGTCCTGACAATCAGGACTCTGACGCAAAAGGTATGAAGTTAGTTTGAGGCCAGCTTGAGCTACACAGTGAGTCCAGGCCAGCTTTAACTATAGAGCAAAACATTGTCTCCAAAAACAAAAGAACGTGAAAAATGGATCCAACAACCACTGGATGAGTCAAAGAAAACTAAATTAAGAATAATGGGAATTGCCAAAAAAATTCGGAAGATACCACAAAGGATATAAAATGCTTCTGTTCAAAAATGATAGCAGAAATCTTTCTAGATGTGGAAACAGAATATGGCATACAAATAAATGAGGAATACAGAACCCAAAATAGTCACAATCATAAAGAGGTCAATACCACATAACAACAAAAATACCAGAAATGCAGTAAAGTGCAGAATCTTAAAGGTTGCTAGAGAAATACAATGAACAAACCATAAAAGAAAGTTCATCAGAATTACAAAGGACTTTCCAAAACAAACCTTAAAGGCAAGGAAATCTTGGAATGAAGTGTTTCAATACCTAATAGAAAACGATTTCAAACCCAGATTGTTATATCCTGAGAAGTTATCTGTCAAAATTGATGGAGAAATAAAACACTTTCATGATAAATAGTGCCTAATTAAATTCATGATGATCAAACCAATACTCACAAACATTCTCAAGGATATCCTAGAAAGAGCCAAAAAGTGAACCATACCCCTTTTCTCAATGGATAGCAATTAAAAAGAAGGAAGACAAAGCTAAACAGCAATAGGTAAATAAAAAAATTCAGGAATAAATTAACACCTTTCAGCGATAGCTATGAATGTAAACAGACTCAATCTGCCAACAAAAAACAGATCAGCTGAGTGGATCTAGAAACTAAATCCAGCAGTGTACAACATACAAGAAATACATTTAATAAAGAAAAAGATATTTTCAAATTAAAACTCAATCTACTGCCAATATCATGCTTTCTTTCTAAAGCCTGGAAGAAGAAAGACAAGGCTGTCCAGTATCACTTCTCCTGTTAAACATAGTCCTTATATCATTACTGAGGGAAGTCAAGCAAGATAAAGACACAAAATAGATACATATAAGAAAGGACAAATTCTAAGTAATCAATACTTGCAGATGACATTATCCTTTACATAAAATCACAAAAAAATCTCCACCAAGACACCTAGAATTAAAAAGCATATTCAGCATTGTGACAGGCTACAAAATAAATGCACAGAAATAGTTTACCTTCCTGTACTCTAGAAATGAACTCACTGGAAAGGAAATTAGGAAAGTACCATTCATAGTAGCATCAAAAAAATTAAATACTTTGGGATTAACCTAACCAAGGAAGTGAAAGACACTTACAATGAAAATTATATCAGTCTACAAAAGGAAGTTGAAGAAGGCTTCATAAAATGGAAAGATATCCCCTGTTCCTAGATGGGCAGAACCAATATAATCAAAATTGTTATGCTTTCAAAACTGATGTATAGGTTTAATGTGATCTCAATCAAAGTACCAATAACATTCTTCACAGACATAGTGAAAATAATCCTAAAATTCTTATAGAAAAAGAGACCCATGATAGCAAGAGCATGACTTGGTAACAAAAGCAAAGAAGGTGGCATTACAATCCCAGACTTGACATGATATATTCTATAAAGCTACAGCGATTAAAACAGTGTGGTACTGACACAAAAAAGGCATATAGATCAATGTAACAGAATACAAGAAACAGAAAAACACACAGCTATTTAATCATTGACAAAGGGGCAAACAATATGCATTGAATCCAAAAAGCCTCTAAGAAATGGTGGTAGGGGCCCTGGGCTCAGTGGTATAAGTATCTGCTTGGCAAGCACAAGGTCCAAAGTTCGATCCCTGGAACCATATGCCATTACAACCTAGAATTGGGAATGGAAGCACACTCCTGCAATCCCAGCACTAGGATCACTGTGAGTCTCTCAGAAGTGAGACCCTGTGTCAAAGAAAAAAAAGGATAAAAAAAGAAATGGTGCTGGGAAAATTTGATATTCACATGCAGAAGATTGAATCTACCTAGATCCATATATTTTACTGTGTACTAAACAAAAGTAGATATGATTTAACCAATCAGATGTTAAAAAAAAGAAACACAATTTTTGGAAGATAAAATATGTAAAACTCTTGAAGACATAAGTGTAGATAAGGACTTTTTGGACAGAACCTCAATGGCACAAGAAATAATACTGAGAATGCACAAATGGCATCATATCACATTAATGAACTGCTTGGAGTATAATTTTCCATCTCTTCAGTCTGTATACATCTTCATAGATGAGCTGTGTTTCTGATAAGCAACATACAATTCACTGTTGCTATTTAATACAAATAGGCCAATATGTGTCTTTTATTTAGATAATTGCAAACATTTACATTAAATGTTATTATTGAAAGGGAAATACTTGATTGTTTTTCTAGTGTTTGCTTCACTTCTCATTTTCATTTTTTTTTATTCTCCCACTATGGTTTATTCCTTCCCTTGGTCCTATCTTAGTGGCTGTTCTCTTCTGTAATTAAGATCTCTTTAAAAGAATATTCTTGAGTGTTGGATCAGTAGTTATGAATTTCTTTAGTTTTCACTGATCTTGGAAGGTCTTTATCTCTCTTTTATTTTTAAAAGGACAGCCTTGCAGGTATTATTACAGTAAACTGGTTGGCAAGCAATTTGTTTCAGGACTTAAATAAATAATCTCAGGCCCACCTGGCTGTCAGAACTTTTGTTTAGAAATCGCTGTGATTCTGGATAGCTTTATAACTGTAGGTAAATTCATGTTTCTCACCACATTCAATATTCTTTCTTTGTCTTGAATGTTTGTCGATTTGGCTATGCCGTACATAGAGAATATTGTTTCTGATCATTTCTATTTAAGGTTCTAAATTCTTCCCATAAACACCTATGTGTCTGTCTCTACATTTGGAAAATTGACATATCAATAAATCAGGGGTTTTTTTGGTATTAGTTTGTGTTTTCTTGCTTTCCTTGACACAAATATTAACTTTTTCCTTTAGACTTATCCAAGGGCTCTTAGATAATGTCTTCATTAATTGCATTAATTGTTTTTTATATTGCTTTCAGAATATTCTAGTATACTCACTATGTCTGTAAACCCTGACATTTCTGTTTTCTTTTAAGTATTGCTAAAGTATTAACCAAATTTTTAATTTGATTAGATGTTTTGGGTACATCCAGGATTTTTTTACCTTAGAACCTCTATCTCTTCACTAAAATTTTCTTATATATCCTATATTGTATTAATTCACTGAGCTATACACAGCTGTTCATTCATCATTTTAACTGTTATTTTGTGCAAAAAGAAAAAAAATACTGCTTTCAATCCCTAGCATTGCTTTGCAAGAAGAGAATAAATACCAGTATTAGCAACTTATAAGTCCTTCTTGAAAACTTGGCTTACAATGTTTTCTGCTACTTAACTAACCTTAGAAAAGATAATAATGTAGAATATGCTAGAAAAAATAAGAAAATATATACTTTAACAATATTTATGTACAAGAAAAGAATACAGGGGAGTGAAAATTTGAGAGTGTATGAAAGGAAGGAAATGCCAATTCTCAAACTTTTCAATGCAACTGAAAGTGAAACAATTCTCTCAAACTCATTCCTGGAGGTAAGTGTTATCCTGATGCCAAAATCAGAGAAAGACCAAAACAAAATAGACAACTATAGGCCAATCTCCCTAATGACCATAGATACAAACATCCTCAAGAAAATACTAGCAAAAAGAATGCAGCAAATCATCAAGAAGCTTATACAACATGAGCATGTGGGATTCATCACAGAAATAGTTTAGTATACACAATTAATATATGTAATACACCACATCAACAGAGCCAAAGACAAAACCGCATGATGATCTCAATAGATGCAGAAGTTTTGATGAAGCCCAACACTCAGTCATGGTTAAAAAAAGATACATAAAATCCGAAAAGATGGTCTTTACATCAATGTGGTTAAAGCCATCTATAACAATCCAACAACGGAAATCACACTAAATGGACAAGAACTCAAATCCTTCACTTTAAAATCAGGAGCAATGCAAGGCTGCTCACTGTCACTACTCCTATTCAAAATAGTTTGAAAAACCATTAGCCAAAGCAATTAGATCAAAGACAGAGAAGGAATAAAGATTGAACAGGAAGAAGTGAAATTATCATTATTTGCAGGTCATAAGATATTCTACTGTGATGACACCAAAAACTCCACCAAGAGACTTGTAGATTTAATGAGCAAATTCAGTAGCAAGATACAAAATCAACACTCATAAAATCTCTAGTATTTCTGTATACAAACAATAAACACACTGAGAGAAATATCAGAAATATGCCTTTCACAATAACACCCCCCAATAAAGTGAAATATTTATGAACGAATTTAACACAGAAAGTGAAAATAATCTTAGAAAACATTTCAGAAAATGGAAAGATTGTTTTTGCTCATCAATATGAAGAATCAACATTTCAAAAATTGGCGTAGTCCCAAAACTGTTATACAGATTCAATGCAGTCCTGATCAAAATACCATCAGCACACTGCACAGATCTAGAGAAAACATTCCTAAAATTTTTCTGAATTTAGAAGAGCCCTCGAATGTCAAAAGCAATTTTGGGAAATGAAGGTAAGTATATCACAATCCCTGCTTTGAAATTATACTACCAAGATACTGTGATAAGATCAGCATGGTACTTACAAAAATGGAGACCTGAGAATCAATGAAACACACTAGGAGATGCAGAAACAACCACAGACACACTCAGCTACTATATCATTGACTAAGGGTATCACTGACTAGGGACAACAAACACATTCACTGGAAGAAAGATAGCCTCTTTAATCATTGGTGCTTGAAAATCTGGCTTTCCACATGCTGAAGGATAAAATTGGACCAGTGTCTATCACCAGACTCTACAGTCAAAATGGATCAAAGATTTAAATGTTAAAGCAAAAACACTAAATCTGAGTGATCCAGAGCACAGGCCCCACGTGTGAATGAGACAGCCCAGGACATCTGGATCCTAAATTGACCCAGAGCACAGGCCCACCCAGGAATCCTTCAGCAGAACTCCTTGAAAGAAGGCTAGAGGCAACATCCACCCAGCTGATTCAGGAGCAGAACATCTTGCCAGTGTGACACAAAGGGTTCACCTGCAAGGCTGCAGCAAGAAGAAGTGGAGCACAGCAGCCAGACCCAGGCCACATCCCCCTGGAGAAGTCAGAACTTTGTAGATCTGGAGCTGGTGCTAAGGTAATAACTCTATCTAAGCTCTACATCAAAGGTCAAATATCAGTGGCATGCAAAAGGACAAAGAGAAGGAACTAAAAGCAGTCTCAGGCTCTGAGTGGACTCAGTACATATGCAGAAGACACTAGCATAGAGTAAATTGGAAATCACACACCTGCAATCTCTGAAATAATAGCGTTGCAAGTAAAGAAACTACTGCAGAAAGGTATAGAAGAGATCAGATCAGAAATAATTTCAGAAGCAAAACATGTAGGGATAACTATAATCAAAGAAGTGCTAAGTGCTTCTAAAGAACACACTGATACAAAAAATAGAGCAGAATATAAAAATGATGGAACCCTGAGTAAGCAATATAGGAAAGAAATAGAATGTATGAAACAGATCCAAAGTGATATACAGGAAATTAAAACCTCAATGACAAGCTGGCAAATTCATTTGAGTGAAAGTGAACATAGACTTTCTGACCTTAAAGACACCATTGCAGCTACTGAAAAAGTAAGCAAAGGTCTCTTAAAAACAACTGGGATGCAGGAAAAAATAATTCAACACCTGCAAGATGATGCAAAGATGAACAGTATGAGACTAATAGGCATCAATGAGAAGGAAGGAGTCAATACAAATGATACAAAAAGAAAATGGGCAGAAGTAATAGCAGAAAACTTCCCAAATATGGGGCAAGAATCTGACATTCAGGGAACTGAAACATATAGAACTCCAAATAACATCAACACAATTAAAATAACTCCCAGACATATAATAATCAACTTCCCAGAAATTCAGCACAGGAACAGTATACTAAAAGCCGCTAAAGAAAAGAAACAGATCTCCTTTAAAGGAAAACTGATCAGAATAATGGCAGATTTCTCTTCACAAACCAGTCAAGAAGAGCATGGAGCAAAGTACTTCAAGACTTGCAAGAAAACAAATTGTTACCCAGACTGATATACCCTGCAAAATTCTCTTTCAAGTATAAGTAAAATTCAAGGAGAAATAAAATACTTCCATGACAAAGAGCAACTAAAGAATTTCATGATGACAAAGCCAAGCCTACAAAGACTACTAAGTGATATACTAAAGAGAGAAATCGATCACAACCCATGAACTAGAATGGAAAGAACCCACCTAATAGGGCAAAGAAACACAGGAGAATAAGAGGTATACAATAGTAGTCTTTCAGTTATTCTTTTGTATACAGCAGCAAAATATTTCCATCAGCACACTCTACAGATGGAACTAATTTGCACATAGCATCATGTAATACAGCACCCTATGGATCAAGATTCCATATCGGGCCACAGGGTGGATTTCAAGGAAGTAGCTGTAGCTCAGTCCCACAAGTGACACCTGGCCACCAGTAAATGTCATGGTCATTATCCATATCCACAACACACTAGAATTTTGTGCGATATCCTATCCCCAAACTGTCAGAAGGGATGTTCATTTATTTGTCATTCCAGCATTTATCTTATGTTTTATTCTTAGTATTTCTTTACTATCATGAAAACGTTTTTCTTAGTTCAATTGTTTTGAAACATTTAATTTTAAATTAATTAGTATTTGTTTTTCTGAATATTGCTTAATCTTAATTTTTGTTTTAAGATTTACATGATATCTTTGAATTATAATATATCTAAAAGACATCATATGATATCTTCTCCTAGTATTAGAAACTTTAAAAAAAGTATATTTCTATTTTCTGCTGACTTTATATTACTTCTTCCCTGCCCTTTATACACACATACACACACATATATATGAAAAAAATGGACATGTATAACCCGACATAAGTTTGGTGCTGTTTTGTAGAAATCTTCAATGACCTTTTAAATAAGGGTTCATCTAATATATTTTATATAATCCTGCATAATTATCACTTTGAGAGCTCTTTATTATTCATCCAGGAGCATAATCAACTTGTCATGCCTTTTGAATTATGCTCTTTGTTATTTCCTATATACTACATCTGGAGGTATTAAAATATTTCAAGTTTGTATAACTACAAAATATGTTACTTTTAGTTTTCAAAGGTATGTTTGTGAAGTATAAAATTCAAAGAGGATAGATTTTTCTTTCAGTCCCTTAATTAGTCTAGTTTCTTACACATTTGGTCCTTTTTTTTCTTTCTAATGTGGAATAAGATGCAATTTAATTTTGTTCTTTCATAGCTAACATTTTATATATATATGCTTTAACCATTTTTTTCTTTACAATAAGTTTTGGATAATTTCATTTTTGTGTATCTTGGTACGATTTTATATAAATTTCTTGTGCAAAAAGTTCATTTTTCTTGGAAATGTGGTATTATAAGTTGAACTAAATTCAGAAATTTTAGTTCTTTAAATAATTGTTGGCTACTCCTTTCTACTTTGAGAATTCAAATTATATGAATATAAAAAAGAAAGAAGCAGTTAATGCTTATAATTTTTGATTTATTCTGATTTTTTCCTCTTTGAATTTCTTACAACTTCTTAGTTATTTTTTTAAACAAAACTTATGTGTTTGTGTCTAGTAATCTGAAAAACTAATTTTCACATAGCATCATGTAATACAGCAACCGTTGTTGGATTCCTATTACTTTGTTTAGTGATATCTTGTATTATATATAATACTATTTTCTTCCATCACTATTTTTTATTCTTTAAAACTAATAATAAAAAGTACAAAAGAAACGCTAAATCTATTGGAGAAGAAAGTATGTAGAAATCTTGAAGACACAGAGGTAGGCATAGAGTTCATGAACAAAAACAAAATTATATGGGAAATACTTCAAAGCATCAACAATTGGGATGTCATGTTGTTTAGAAAGTTTCTGCATGTTGAAGTAAATTACCAACAGAGTAAAAAAAAATGAATTTTGGAAAAAATATAGCCACCTATCCCTCAGACAAAGGACTTCTATCTAAAACATATAATTAAAAAAAAGAATCAGCCCCCCAAAATTTAAAAAACCTAATCAAAACATCCATAAGAAATGAAAATATGCTTCTTAAGTGAACCCTTATTTAAAAGGTCATTGAAGATTTCTATGAAACAGTACCAATCTTATTTCGGGTTATTTATACACATATTTTTTTTTCATATATATGTGTGTGTATATGTGTATAAAGGGCAGGGAAGAAGTAATATAAAGTCAACAGAAAATAGAAATATACTTTTTAATGTTTCTAGTAATAGGAGAAGATATCATACTATGTCTTTTAGATATACAAGTGGAAAATAAACATATGAAATAATATTCTATATCTTTGGTCATTCAAGAAATGCAAACTGAAGCAACACTGAGATACTATCTCTCCCCAACAGGAATAGCTATCATCAAGAAGTCAACCAATTTAACAAGTGCTGGAATAGCTGTGGGTAAAATGAATACTTCTGCATGGTTGATGGGAGTGTAGACTGGTACAACCACAATGGAAATGAGTGTGGAGATTTCTCAAGAAACTAGGATTAGAGGTCTCATTTGACCCAGCCATTCCTTTCTTGGGTGTTTTTCAGGAAGAAATAAAAATATCATGGCACAACAATATGTGTGTACCAATATCTATGGCAGTGCCATTTGTCATAGCTAAATCTTGGAAACAATCCCAATGCCTCTCAACTGAGGAATGGATCAAAAAGTGTGGTAATTTTATGTAATGGAATATTACTCAAGTATAAGAAAGGATAAACAAAAGACCTGTTCAGTAAATGGATGCAACTAGAGACCAAATTTATAAGTGAGCTACGTCACAGACACAAATGTATAAACCTCATATTGTCTCAGTGTAAGAACTTGCAAAAGTAAACAGTAACTGAAAGGTTTAATGGATAGCATGGAAGGGAAAGAAACTGTTCAAAGGAAGGAACAACTGGCATGTGGGAAAGGAGAAAATAAAAGAAAGCGGGAAGGAAAGAAGAAATGTGTGTGTGTGTGTGTGTGTGTGTGTGTGTATGTGCTAGTTTGGATAATTGTATTGCTGATTTCTGCTTATCTATAGAAAGGAACAGCTAATGCTTAATTTTTTTCCATCTTTTAAACATGTATAATTTCTTGCCCAAACTTAAAGTTCTGTATGGTAATATGAACAACTAATTTGAGGACAACAATATGCAATATAACAACCATTGTTGAATTCCCATCTTTTATTTATTTATTTATTTATTTATTTATTTATATTTTTATTTTGGCAGAACAGGGGATTGAACTCAGGCCCTTGGGCTTGCCCGGGAAGTGCTTTTTCTACTGAGCCATCTCCCTGCCCCCCTTCATTTATTTAGTGAAATTCTGTATCATTTCTAGTGGGTTTTTTGTTTTATTTCACTATTTTTCTTGTATTTCTTTAAAACATAAAATAAAAATTAGAAAAAAGAAACTAGGAAAAAAACTTACAAAATCAGAAAACCCTATAAGACCACCTTTGGTGTGGTACATGACTAAACAAGGTAATACAGAAAAGAAACAAAAGCAGTGAGACTTGTATGCATTTATAAGTATACATACTCCCCCAACATGCACAAAAAAGGAAAAAGTATAGGTCCAATATTCAACCTTTTAGTGGTATTTATACAGACAGCAGTTGTTTCCTTCCAGCTTCTATTTCTGATCACTGCCTGAGGAAAGGAGGATAAATGATTTTTAAAAAATTGTTTAAGTCTAGAGTTTGTTCAAATAGGAGAAGGCACTTAGCTCACTCTGAAGGCTGGGCTCCTCAAACTCTTAGGTCTTTCACTCGAATGGCCCACACTTACAGCTGTTTCCACACTGGAACAAAAAAACCAGGCTATCCACCAAGTCTCTGACTCACATAGGCCATGGATAGGTTCAGATCATGGACCTAAGCCGGGTTAAATTACCAGATAGCCCTGCGCGGAGTGAGCACCTCCTAACAGAGGGACGGTGTGTTGAAGACTCAGGTCTTGGGTCCAGACTGGAAGCCACAGTTGCTTAGCCTTTCACAAGTCCCTGCAACAGCCTTTCTCGATGCAGATGCCCCACCCTCACTCCAAACATCACCTTCTCGATCTCTTTTCCTGTCACAGTATTTATATGGCTGTACCCTGTCTTTTTTTCTCTTTCCCTCCTCCTGGTTGATTTTGTTCTGTGCTAGATGAGTTTTGTGTTGTTTGCTCCCTGCCAACTTTCCCATCCTGGAGTTTGGTCTCCCTCAAGCCATGTCCTGGGCATTTACTTTTGTTTTTCTGTATCACATTCACCCTTGTCTGTACCATGCTAACTATTAGGGTGGATGCCTGCTATCTTCCTATAGAACACATAGAGGGAATTACTGAAAATGCCTTCTGGCTCCAATTCTGATGAAGTTTGAACCTCATGGGTTTGGGGTCTAGACTGAGAAGTTGAGAATTATCACTGTCATTTGCCTGAACTACTGTCTCCTTTCTGAATATGCTTTTTCTCTTTACAGTAGCAAGGCCCACACTCACAAGAATATGCTGAATTTTTTTTCTTTTCTTCCTTTCCTTTTTTTTGGTCAAACCAGGGATTGATCTCAGACCCTTTTGCTTGCCATGGAAGTGCTTATTCTATTGAGCCATCTCCCTGGCTCCATGAATGATTTTCTTTTATCACCAATCCTGAAGGGAATTCCTCCTCCCTCAGTGAACATCCATTTGTTCAGTGTCACAGTGGGTTATTTCTGGTTTTTTTTTAATTTAACTTTTAAATAACATTTCTGGTTTTCATCTGGTATTCTATGTCACTGAGGTTTCAATTCAGCCATTTTGTATGGTTTTCCTACTTCCACATGGAGCCACATACCTTTTAATTTGGACAAATAACCTAGATCGATTTTCTGACTTCAGGCTGCCTATAGTCTGCCATCCTCAAGAACACTAAATAAAATTTCCATAATATCCTTAGGCGGGGTATTACTTTTATTGTCATCAGTTGTCATTTGCTTCATGGATATTATTTCTTCTTACAGGGTCCTCCTGGACTTCCTGGATTTCCAGGGACACCAGGTCTTCCTGTATGTATAATGTGGATTTTTTATTTCAAAACTCCTCAAGTGCTAGGGATGTAGCCCAGTACGTTGCTTTGCTACCATGTGTAAGCCTTTGGTTCCATCCCTAACACTTCAAATGAATAAATAAATAAATAATACTCTTAAAAATAGTGTAAAACATGTTATATATGTGTTATATTCTTCACAAAGGGAATGCCAGGCCATGATGGAGCTCCAGGTCCCCAAGGTATTCCTGGATGCAATGGCACCAAGGTGAGATTTCTTTGATCTAATATTAGATAGTAGTCTTGATAATTCATATGATTAAAATTTTAGAGAAATCAATACAATGAATGTTGAAAGTAAGATTAGTAGCTTCATGTCTAGGGCATAGGTTAAGTTTTGATTTTCCATTTCAATACTATATATTATCCATAATTTCTTTAAGCACGTGTAATTAGCTGGCATATTGCATTGCGTTAAAGATTACTTACAAATCCTTTTTTCTCTTGGTGCAAGGCAGGATGTGAGTTCAAAAGGAAATAAGTATATATGTTTCAAATACTATCAGTGGTTAGGAGTATTTCTTGGGACCACATATGGTGGTGTACATCTAGGAGGCTGAGGCAAGAGAATCAGAATTCTAGGTCAGCCCAAACAATGTAGTAGGACCCTATCTCAAAATAACAAATGAGGCTTGGGATTCAATTCACTATGAAGGCCCTGAGTTCTACTCCCAATAAAACCAAAATAAAATAAAATAAAAATGATTTGGGAGAACATTACTTAGCTTTCTTTTTAAAGAAAAGCGAGGTACAATTTAAATTGTGAAAAATTTCATGTTTTTTTTTTTTAACTTAGTAGAGCTTTTAGTATGAAAGCTGAAATTCTCTTCCATCAGAAAACATAATGGATTTTGAAATTTGAATAAAAAGAACAAAACTTTATAGAAAATATTTTTCCCTGAACTACATTTTTTTGTATTAGTTAACTGCTTTGGCTTTTCTTTAAAAAAATAAAGTTACAGATAACAAAGAAATATGTGAACAATCTACTGTTCTGCCAAATTTATGTACTGCGGCCTGAGTTCCTATCCAATCATGTTTCTCTTTGTCCTTTAGGCTAATGCAGCATATAATTATTTTCAGTATTTTTTTTTTTTTGGTATTTTCTGTTTGGCACGAAACATCTTGTGAAAATATCTGTGAAATACCCTATATTTTTCTAACTATGGCATATGCCAGGTTTTATAATATGGCACATATTGAAAATAAACTGTTTTATGTTACAAAGGCTATATTTTGGGGTTGGGGAGATGGCTCAGTGGAATAAGTGCTTTCCTGGCAAGTGCAAGGGCCTGAGTTCAATCCCTGCTTCCACCAAAAAAAAAAATGCTATATTTCTGGCAATACTGTATTATATACTTGTAGACAATATAATTCTCTTTACTTCAGATATTCTACCAGGCCATTATGGGCCTTTACCAAAAATAATATTAGTTTATTTTAAGTGTTTGCATTTGTGAAACTTATTTGTGTTTTTCATTTCACCAGGGGAAACCTGTAGTGAAGGATCTATGGGAATAAATTTGCTTGAGAAATTTCATGTTAAAATGTTTTCTTTTGAGACAAGGCTTTGCCATGTAGTTCAGAGTTGTCTTGAATTCACTGTGTAGCTCAGGCTGACCTCAAGGGGGATTATATATTTGTGCCTATTCTGTTTATTTATGTTGTTTTTTTTTGTCAGTATGCCTAAGCAATAAATTGATCACTAGGGAAGTTTTAAATTTGAAGCTCAAATATAACTACAATATGTATATATAGAATGCTGTATGTATAACAGGTTTACTGTCTTTTTGTAAAACAACTGCTTAGCAGAGATAATTAAGTTTTGGTTTTTGTCCCCAATTTTCTGAACAATAGGTTTTAAAATTTAAATGAATTTATTATCTATAATTTCAGATTAGATTATTTCCTTATATTTCTCACTGTGAAAGAAAATAGTGAACCTTAAATTTGGAGTTACAATGTATGGGTTATTTTCTTCTTCCAAGTTTGATATACTGGCTATTTCCTTGATGTATCTACTTTTTTTTCATGGGTAACACCTGGTAGAGCAAGGGATGTGGACAACAATAGAAGAATATGCAGACTTAGTAATTTTACTCTTTTAAACTTTCTGACATGATTGTTTCTAGGATTGCTATACCAAATAGCCATTCGAAAGGAGGATGCATGGGAGTTCTTCTGCAACAATTGTAGCTTTTGATTTCTAAACCAAATGTCCATATTAGTAAGTGAGAAGAATTGTATGCCTAGAAAACATAATGATCTGCAATTGCTAGAACTATTGCTATTATTGTTCTTTTGGTGATATTACTGTACTTCTTTCTGACCATGTTTCCCTCTTTGAAAAAATAATTTGAAATAGTTTACAATAAAAGAAAAAATATAATAGTGCTGCTAAAACAAGAATATATATAGCACATAGGCATAAAATTGGGGCAAATCATTAAATGTTAAATGTCATGATAGAAATCTGTTTTGATGGTCTCGAAATGGATTTGTTAGAAGAAAATGACTAGGGTAGAAAATTTTTTTCTTTATTTCTGATTAGGATGGATGATTAGGGAGAAAATATCTTAGTATATTGAATTGATGTGGGCAGTTGGTATTTGAAATAATTGAAAAGTGAAAATTAGCATATTTTTGACAATCTTGTATGTTTCAAAATGGCTTTTACAGAAATCTCTTCAATAAGTCATAGCTTGTTAGTATATTCTTTGTTTCTTATTCCTCTTTATTGTATCCTTTTTATTTTAACTTCTTTTAGGGAGAACGTGGATTTCCAGGCAGTCCAGGTTTCCCTGGTTTACAGGGTCCTCCGGTAAGTTGTAAAATTCTTGATTATGATGAATAGAGGAATTAATGGAAGGAGTAGAAATATAGCATGAGCTCAATGCATTTGTGTGAAATTAGAATATTTTTAAATAATGAGCTACAGTGGATTAAAGCACCTGCAAGCAGGCACAGGGGCCAGGGGTTCTATCCCTGGGCCTGCTGCGCTGGCCCCTCCCCCAGGACCTGCTGAGATGGCAATTGATATTGGGCGTGGTGGTATGCTTGTAATCCCAGCTCTTGGGAGGTTGTAAACAGGCAGATCACTACAAGTTCGATCTAGTAGTGAGACCCTGAACACTCTATAGACTCTTCCTCCCCCAAAAGTTAAATAATGAGCTAAGGGACAGATTATTTTTATAAAAGAAATTTTGAAGATAGCTCTTTGGTGGGCAAAATGAAGAATTCCATATTTAATATAAATATTATCTCTAAGTGTCCTAAAATATATAATATTCAGAAGTTATCCTACAGTAGTTTATTCAGTTTGCCTTGCTTTTAGAAAGTGTGATATGCTCCTCTCAAATATATAAAATAATCCATTTCCTTTTTCATATTAGGGACCTCCTGGGATCCCAGGTATGAAGGTAAGCATCTCATGCTTAGAACATAAGTATTTTAAATAATATATTTGGAAAGGCTGGAGGTTTCACATAATAATGACTTGGTCTTCCTTTCAAAATGAGTGCTTCTAGATATTGTGAAAATACACACATAGAAGTAGTCTCCTCTGTTTGCATGACTAAGTACATTCTCAATGCTGATATATTTGAAAATGTGTATATCAGGCTCAAGTTTCCTTTTAGTCACCCTCCTTCATCTTCTTCTAGTTTGTTACAGTTGATCATCTGTTCTCTCTAGAAGTATTATTTTCCATGGCATTCTCCTTTCCTGTATCTCTAATTATTTTGTAGTCTTCAGTGAAGTGAAAGCTCATTGTGTTCTACTCATCAAGCATCAAGACATAGTCCTGGCCTCTTCTCTACACCAATAGCATTTTTAATGACCATAACATTGACTACTATATAATTGCTGAATACATACATTTGTATCTTAACATCAGACTTTTCTGATTTAGATGCATGAATTCAACTGTCCCCTTGATATCATCACACAAAATCTCAAAGACATTCAAATTAATATCCACCTAAAATAAAGCTGTTCTTCCCTCTGGTACCTTGTATCTAAAGTTTGCATCACTACATATTATGTAGACTATAAATTCAATCTGAAGCATAGTGTTCGTATTTTCACAGTTTCACACACTCATTCCATATGACTGTGGAATACTATTATGTTTGCCTGTTAAATGTATCTTAATCTCATCTACTTTCTACTTTTCTTTAACTCCAATATCACTATATTAATCTTAATGTCTCATCTAAAGTACTGCAGTAAATTCTTAACTAGTCTTTAATTACTACTACCCCCACATACCACCTGATCAATTCTCAGTAAAGAATGAGCATTATAAAATGCATATCAATAATTCCATCTCTCTGCTTATAAGCCTTCAAAGTTTCCCCTTTGTGTCTAAAGTAAAGTCCTTATTCTTTTCCATGGCTTGTAAGATCTACATGTACTGGTCTTTGCCTAATTTATAGCCTTAACCTGAACAACTTCTTTTCATTGATTGCAGACTTTTTCTCATTAGTTTTCAATCAATGATTTGAATGTGCCAACTCTTTTTGGGGACTCATTTGTACATACTGTGCCTGTCTTACTTTCCCACATCTTTACCTGGCTGACACTTTGTTGTCCATCATGTCTCACCCTTGATATTACCTTCACAGATTGCCTTCATTGAATACCTGTACTAAAGTAATTTTCTCCACTATATTTTTATTATTCACAGTACCTTATTATTTTTCTTCATAGTCCTTGACAGAATATGGTGATATCTGTTTACATGTTGTGATCTGCATTCCCCCATTATATCATTATCTGCATGTAACAGAGACTTTGTTTATTTTCTTCATTACTGAGTATCCAGATCCTAACACAATTTTTGGCAAAGAGTTAATATTTAAAAGTATTTTAATGAATGATAAACAGAACATACTGTAGGGCAGTGGTAGTGAATCTGTGGCACACAAACTGTTCTTATCCTTGAAAGGTCTAAAATGTTGGCCACAATGCCTACAGGCTTTTGATAAATGTACTGAACTTGAGTACCCTCTGGCTTCTTTCTCATTTTCCTAGAAAAGGTAAAGTCATTCATTAAACTACTCAGCTGCTTTAATATTTCACTGGACTTATATGACAAATTGAACAGTCAGATAACTATTTGTTCTCTTACCACTTTTCATATTTAATAGCTTATGATATTTATTTGTGTGTGTATGTATGTGTGTGTATGTTTTTAGGGAGAACCAGGTAGTATAATTGTGTCATCATTGCCAGGACCAAAGGGTAACCCGGGACATCCAGGTCCTCCTGGAATACAGGTAAGCATTCAGAGATCTTCTTTGCTATATGATTGAATGCGATCACAGCAACTCTTAAAACTTAGTACCCTCTGTTTTAGTCATAGAAATCATATCGACATTACATGTACGTTCTATCTATAAATAAAAGCATTTTGGATCAGACAGAATTTGAATAAATTTGATGTGTTCTTTTATCTTTCTGACCAGTTTTCAGAAACTTTTGTGTTTGGCAAATATTCACCAACTTACAAAAGCCATAGATAAATTATAAAATAACTATACTGTGCAGTATATCTAGTGCTAAAAAAGTTACCTCTTGATAAATATTTCAACCTGAACTAGAGCAATACATTAAATTAAGGAAACTATACAACAAAGATTTCAATATTTATGGTGACTTTTATATTAAGGGTTAGGAATTGCAAAACTGTAATTATACAAAGTGAGCTAGTAGGTTCCAGTATCCAGAGGACTTGTAACTACCTCCAAAGAAGCATGGTTCAATTATTGAAAATGTAAAATAAATAGGTATCATAAAATAAGATGAGCACTTATAAACACAATACAGCCTTGAAGAATTAAAACATTAGAGGTTTTAATCAACGTGTTTTTCTCATCAGTCATATTCTTCACTTTGTCCAAAAGATACATCTATCATCCTGAGTTTTCTATGCATTTTTAAAAATAGTTTCTCATATATACTCATGTTCCTAAGCAACAAAGTACTTAATTTTGCTTTATAAAATAATATAATATTTATATGATTTTCTGCAACTTACTTATTTTGGCATAAGATCCATCCATACCATTGTATGTAGCTGTAGTTCAGTCATTTTTACTTCTATAAAACTTTCTACTTATAAATTTATTAAAATTTGTTTCATTATAAAATATTCCATGGACTCAGGAGATAGCTCAGTGGTCTAATCACCTGCCTAGGTCCTGAGTTTGATCCCTGGTACCGCATGCCATGCCAGCCTCGATTCCTGTGTGCATTGTGGTGGCCCTGAACCTGGCTATGGTGGTAAATGCCTGTGCTTCCAGCGCTGGGAAGGCTGAGACAGGAGGATCACTATGAGTCCAATCTACATAGCAAGACCCTATACAAAAAGAATAAAAATTAAAAAAATAAAAGTATTCTAGGATTTTTACCAAGGTATGGAATTGCAATTTCATAGGGCAGTCACATTTTCATTTTGCAAAGATGCCAAATTGTGTTCTGTAATACTTGTATTGTTCTCTTATCACTTGACTCATTTTGTCAAGTTCTCTCTTTTTCTTCAATCTTACTTTAAATTTAGAGAGGTTTCCTTGAAAGAAATAGCATTTTCCTTCCAATCCCTACTCACCTATATTTGAATAAAGGCCTACTAATATGTGTCTATTTTATTGTTGTATTTTATAGAATTTTCTTATGTGTTTGTCCTACATTTTTATACTGTTGCAAAACATAAGCTTCCTAGAAGCTATATTTATTCTATTTAGTTGAAATCCCTTATAGTTATTTAATCTTTTTATTTGTACATATGTTAAATGTCTAATTATAACACTTACTGAAGAATTACAGAAGTGTAAAACAGAATTGTGCTGACTACTATATTGGGTTATTTCACTGAATTCAAGCACCTGCAGTCTTTGGACTGGCATCAAGTATGAAAATGCCCTTTAAAGACTTCTCCAAATACAGTTTCTCTAACAGCAATGAAACACCCATCTCTGACAAAACAAAATATGAAAGGGGGATAAAAATAAAGGATTATTTTGTAGTGAAAAAAACATACATACATATATATATATATATATATATATATATATATATGATACTATAGATATATGACTACTTTCTCTTAGTTCATTAAGAAGAAAGGTTTGTATTACTTTGGTTTAGACAAAGATATGTCTGCATCTTATCCTCTGAATAATTACTATAAAGAGAACAATATGCAATGTATTAGTTATCGTAACTGTCCTACTAACCTATGTTGAAAAGGGTTCATTGCTATTTTATATTCTTTTTTCACTAAAATGAGTAAAACTATTTATTAAAATAAAAAATAAGTAAATAAATGTCATCCACCTAGTTCATTGTAAGATACAGTTAGGGGCTTTAGTTTTGAGTTTTTTTGTTTTTGTCACATCTTTTATACTTCTCTTTTCTCTATTTGTGATAGGGTCCAGCTGGTCCAAAGGGAATACCTGGGCCAATTGGTCCTCCAGGGCCACCAGGCTTGTTGGTAAGCCTCTTTCTGTAATTTTCTTTTCCCTTTACTTTCTGACACTTTTCACAAATATTAATATTAGTTGCAATATTAGAAACTATATTTTTATTCTTCTTAATTTTGTTATGTAGTGATGATTTATGATATGGTAAACAATATTCGCTCTATGTAAAAGGCAAGATTTAATGGGAAATTGGATTCTTTTCAGTCCTGGCAATCAAACCCAGGGCCCTGAGTATGCTGAGCATACACTCTACTACTGAGATACATCTCTAGCGCCAAGTATTTTGGGGGTTCCTTCTTGATGTGTTAGGTCAGTTTATGCGTGCCATGTTCAGGAAATCTTCTAAGATAATTTTATTATAAAATCTTCTAGTTTCTTAATGATATGTGTTTCTTCAAACTGTAACTTATTTATTGAAGAATAAAAGCAGCTTTACTATGATGTATTATCTCTCATTTCTTAGCTTGCTCCGATAAAATAGTTGGATAGATTAAGTAAATAATCGCTCTGCAATGGGATGGTAAATGGGTGTACCTTAGGAAAGAAGCAAAAACTTCTTTTTGTTGTTGTTTTGAACCAGATATTGAACTCAGGCCCTTGTGCTTGCCAGGGAAGCAAAAACTTCTAAAGAACCTTCCTTTATAATTCATTCTCTTACTTCCTCTATGGTCACTATTATTTTTATTTATTTATTTTTGGTTACTTTTATTTTTTACCTTAATGATTTTTCTTAACCTTGTAATAAGTAGTTTTATTTCAATTCATGTTTTGGATTTGCAGTTGTGCTGTTTCCCCTTTTAAAGGGTTAGAAAATTGTGCATCACTGAAAATAGTTTCCCATTTTTCACATACTTAGGTGTCAATTTTCATCATACTGTATCCTAATAAGTTGTATAATTTCTTTAATGGTGTTTAGTTATCTACTCCTGAATAAAAGAAATAATGTTTAGTAAACACTACTAGAATCTACCAGAAAAGAATAGTGATTTCTGTTTTACACAACTGCTTGAGAAAGGTTTATAAAAACTCCTTTTATTTAGTTTATTTTAAAACTTTGGATGGTGATGCTTTTCCCTAACTGCTGTTTCAACATTGATTTTCCCTCAGTATGTCTGTAAGCCTTGTGGCTTCTCAACCAATTCACTTTACACTTCTAAATGTTCCTTCAGTTAACCCTCATTCAGCAAATAAAGCAGAATGTTGAAAATGACACCAAGGTATTATACATAAATAGATCCTGTGATAAAAAGAAAACACAGGTGATATACTTGGGCAGACAGATGCATATTATTTTTTCAGACCTTGAAATATCCTAAAAAAACCATAAAAGACAGATTGCAGAAAAATAAAACTGGATTTAAAAAATAAACAGAAGCTTTTTAAAGCTAGAATTCCTTGCTACAAGATACCTAAATTTCCCATGATACTGATAACAGAAAAATGATGTTTGTTGATGTCAAATTTTTATTGATTTGCTTTTTTCTTTCTTTTCTTTTTTTTTGGCCACTCATGCTACCACTCTACTTTTCTACTTTACCCTTGCTACATTTCTTTTCTTTCTTTCTTTCTTTCTTTCTTTCTTTCTTTCTTTCTTTCTTTCTTTCTTTCTTTCTTTCTTTCTTTCTTTCTTTCTTTCTTTCTTTCTTTCTGGTAAGACATGTGGAGCTGAGGATTTGAACCAGGGTACCCAGTGCCTGACTGGGTTTGTCTGAGCAGATGCTTAAACAGCTGAGCTAACCCACAAGTCTCCTACCCTTCTTAAATTTCTGTTCCTTCTCATTCCTTCCTATCTGCAGAAGTTTTGATGTTTGTTTACTGTGATTTAATAAAAAATGTATGTCTCTACCTAAAAGCAATGAGTGAAAATAAACTAGGGCTACATTTTTGTCTTGTTGGGAATTGTTTAACACTGAGATACATTCCTCAACCACAAAAACAGTATTTTTTAAAGTTCTATTTTAAAGAAAAAGAAATAAAATCAAAGAAAGAGCATCAAAATTCTAAAACAATATGATAGAAAGGTAACAATAGTTGATACATCGTATATTTGTTATCTTTAAATTAGTTACTCAGAAGTATATCACTTAATTGTTCAAAAATATTAGCACAAACCTATCTTTTCAGTGAAGTGAGAGAACTATTTTAACCATTTTTGTGTGAATATGTTGCCTGTTTGTTTTTCTTCTTCTTGCCTTTTGCTCAAATCAGTTTCTCTTTCATTTTGAAGTTTCTTTCCATTTTATAACATCTTTGTACATCTTGGATCTTATTTACTGTTTCATCTTCTCATGTTAAGGAAACAATATAACGAAAAACAAGGTTTCTGGGCATTTTTTCAGTCTTTTGATGAAAAAAATAATTTAAAATAAAGGCAGAAAAATAACAATTTCCTCTTTTCTGTATCTCTTAGGGCCCTCCTGGTCCACCAGGACCTCCAGGACCAAAGGTAATTTTCTTTGTCTTTATGTGTTTATTAATTGTAGATTATTTTTACTTATTGTCACTGAGATTTTAAACTGAAACCTCTCTCTTCAGGGGAATATGGGCTTAAATTTCCAAGGACCCAAAGGTGAAAAGGTGAGTAAACAGTTGGCCAAGCCTTAGCTTTCTCCTTACATATTCATTCAAACTATCTTTCTCCTTCCATTACTTCTTGTAATCAACATATTTACGTGAATATTATCTGTGGTCATTTATGAAATGTCAACATTTTAATTTACCTTAAAAATAGGGTGAGCAAGGTCTTCAGGGCCCACCTGGACCACCTGGGCAGATCAGTGAACAGAAAAGACCAATTGATGTTGAGTTTCAAAAAGGAGATCAGGTGAGTAGGTAGGGAGGAAATTAATTAAATTCTTACTATGTATATATATATTAATTGTGGTAATCATTTCACAATATTTATGTATATCAAAACCTCATAAGATATCTTTTACATACATAGAATTTTATTTCTTAAGTAGAACTCAAATTGAAAAAACAAAATAAAACACTAAAGATATCTGACTATGAACGTATCACTCAATTAAAGTTCACTATAAACTAAAATATGGTTAAATGTGATTGTATTTTTTAAATTTATAAGGTTTAGGTTTGTTAAAATTTCTAAAACCACTTTATAAGGATATCATTTGTATACCATAAAATCTATCCACTTTATTATACATTTTTTTGACAGAACCAGGGATTGAACTCAGGCCCTTGCACTTGCTAGGCAAACACTTTTTCTATTGAGCTATCTCCCCAGCCCTATTATACATTTTAGATATTCATAAGATATGAAACTATTACTATCTCCTAGTTTTAGAATATCATCATCAACCCTCTCCAAATTTATTAATGTTCCCTCCCTATTCTCTTCAAACTTGACAATTTTATTCATCTGTTATCTATTTCTTGGGTGTGTAAATTTGTTTATTCTTTTTATTTTATGGAAACAGAAGCAGGTACTGTATGGTCTTTTCAGTCAAGCTTCTTTTACTTAGTGTAATATTTTTAAATTCAACATGTTCTTTGATGCTACTAGAAATCAAACTCAGGGCTTTGTGCTTACTAGACAGATACTGAGTCACTGAGTTAAATCCTGACCACCCTCCCATTTTACAGAAATATCAGTACTTCATTCCTCTGAGTTAGTCCTAGGCTATTGTGTAGATCATGTATATATTGTTTACACATTCATCAATTAATGGCGTTTGGGTTATTTTCATTTGGGGCTATTTGCATAATATTTTCATGTATCAAGTTAGGTCATAGTAATATAGATGAGGATTTGTGCACTTTTATTTTAGTTAATAATAAGAAAGTGAAAAATAATGGCAAATTATAATGAAATTCTACCATCAGTACAGATTAAACCATGTCCTTCTGTGCCTAAATGTAAATGCACTGTGAGAGCCCCCAACAGATTTAAGTACTCTTGCTTTTTATTAAAAAATCATTAATATTTTCATTTAAAGCATTGTCTTGTTGTTTCCCTCAAAGCATTTCTGCTATATAAAATACTGGAAGTGAAGCAACTAGAGAGGGTTCTAAATTCTTTTGCCTAGGAGATTTCAACATTGAGTAAGGAGTATTCTATTACTTTTGGTTACACTGCATGAATCTACAGTTAAGTTTGCTAAGAGTATTCCTAGCTAGTTCTAGTTGTCAGAGTAATAATGCATCCAGTGTAGTAACATTGATATTCATCTCCCTACAATTATATAGGGACTTCCAGGTGACCCAGGGCCTCCTGGACCTCCAGGGATGCGTGGTCCTCCAGTAAGTGAGCTAAAATTCCTTAGCATTGTTTTATGTAAATTTATAATGATGGTATCCAATGGACTAATGGGAAAATTACTTTTTGTATGTACAGGGTCCTCCAGGTGGTGGGAAAGGTGAGAAGGGTGAGCAAGGAGAACCAGGCAAAAGAGTAAGTCTTACGACTATCAAATTTTGTACAAAAACTTTCAATACATCCATATGTATGTATTTTATTTTTTCTAAAATCTTACTTTCATTGTCTGGAAATATTTCTACTGTTATTCCTATTTTGTTATAATACTGAAGTCCTGAATGTTTACTTAATATAGTCCAGGCCAGGAATAAAACTTATTATATTCTTTAGTCTTATGCTTCCTAAGTGATGAGTTTTATGTTCTTATTCTCATATTTCTTCATATTCTACAGGGTAAACCAGGCAAAGATGGAGAGAATGGCCAACCAGGGATTCCAGTGAGTAGCTAAAGCTCTTTTTCCTCATCAAAACTGATAATATTTGTAGATATGGTTTAAAAGCAGGATGGTAAAAAGCCTAGAATTTGAAAGTAGCTTCATTGAATGAAATTTATTTTTTCTCTTTTCATTATAAATTTGAGATATTGAACTTAAGTTGGAAGAGGTGAATCTGGTCTCAAAATGGAGGTCCATGATCCAAAGGAACCAGAGCAGTTGACGAAGCTGTTTATTGATGATAGTTCAAGAGAACACTTTGAGAAATGGGGCGCACTAATAGATCGTGTGGTAATGAGAGATCCTCAACCAAAATGCTCCAGAGGCTTTGATTTTGTGACTTACTCTTGTGTTAAAGAGGTGGATGCAGCAATGCGTGCTCAAGCACAAAAAGTTGATAAGCATGTAGTAGAACCAAAGAGAGGCTATTTGTAGAGAGGATTCAGTAAAGCCTGGTGCCCATCTAACAGTGAAGACATTTTTTTTGGTGGTATTAAAGAAAACACAGAAGAATATATTTTGAGAGACTACTTTGAAAAATATAGCAAGAATGAAACCATAGGAGTTATGGAATATAGGCAGAGTAGAAAAGAGAGGATTTGCTTTTGTAACTTTTGCTGATCATAACACAATTGATAAAATTGTTGTTCAGAAATACTACACTATTAATGGTCATAATTGTGAAGTGAAGAAGGCCCTTTCTGAAGAAGAGATACAGTCTTCTTAATCACAAAGAGGCTGTGGAGGTGGATCTGGCAACTTTATGGGTTGCAGAGGAAACTTTGGAGGTCATGGAGGGAATTTTGGCCATGGTGAAAACTTTGGTGGAAGAGGACTTTACAGTGATGAAAGAGGTGGCAGCAGAGGTAGTTGTGGAGGAGGTGATGGGGGATAAATGGATTTGGAGGTGATGGTGGAAACCATGGTGGTGGTCCTGGTTGCAGTAGTAGAGGAGGTGGTAGTGATGGTGGACCACGATATGGAAACACATATCGTGTGTTTGGTGGAGGAGTATACGATGTTTTTTTTTTTTTTTCCATTTATTTTT
>PVKA01022788.1:9954-36690 GCA_004027165.1 Ctenomys sociabilis | reverse complement strand
AAAAAAAAAAAAAAAAAAAAAAAAAAAATGTACTAATGAGGAAAACGAGGTTAACAAAGTAATAATAGCAATAATCTATAGCTACTAATATTCCTTCTGTGTTTTAAATATTCTCAGTCCAGCATAAATTGAACTAATATGCTTCCTTTTCATATTAAAAGAGCACAGCTACATATTAAAGATCACGATCCATTATGGTAAATAAAATATGACTCCAGGTGTGGCAGCACATGCCTGTAAGCCCAACAGTTGGGAGCCTAAGGCAGGAAGACTGTATGTTTGAGGCCAGCCTGGCCCACATAGTAAAGTTAAAGCCAGCCTGAACTATATATACAGCGAGACCTTATTTAAAGAAAGAGAGATTGAAAAGAGAAAGAGGAAAGATGATAAAACTGTTTCTAGGCAAGAATGAAAACATCAATTTGAAACTCTTTTCTTTGGAAAACAATTTTGCCAGTATAGCCAAGTGACTAAAAATAGAATTAGAGAGGTTGTCATGAATAATAATGAAAGCCTAAGTTCATTCACTTTGCTATGTATTCAATAAGAATGGCACATGTTGTACTATAGTGTATACTTATGATGTAATGTAAGGTGACACACAGGAATAATCATTTTACTGTATACAAAAGTGACAAAACATTAATTAGAATTAAGTAAGTTAGAGTAATATGATGTAGGTGTAAATTAGAATGTGGTTAACTAGAGCCAACACCATCCGGAGCCCCCACCCCCAAGACCTCCGAGCCAGTGTACTTTCTGAGACTCTCTAGGCAATCCACCCCAGCCTGTCCAGCCTTGCAGCTTCCTGGAACCCCTGTCCCCAAACTCGCCAAATGAGTGAGAAGTTTTGTGACACTTCTAGCTTCTGATCAAGCCAAGCACAGCCCAGTGAGGGTTTGGAAGAGCTTCTGCACTCCCTGGTGCTTTCTGGGCCAGGGACAAAACAGAGGAGAACCACAGGCTTACAGTTGTGGCAGAAGGGCAGAGGCAAAAAGGAACTGAACACAACAGCTAGATACAGGCCAGGCATGACTGGATCATCTCAAACATTTTTTTTGAGGTTGAGGAAAAAACTTTATTGGATAGAAAAGCTTCTGTCAGACAGGGACAGAAGGGGGGCCCAAGTGGGTTGCCCAGGAAGCTGTCTCTTTTAGGGACTTTTATAGGTCAAAACCATGTGGGACTAAGGTAGAGAAGGGGTCTCACTTAGGCAGAGGTGGGGCATAGAACAAAACTATGGTCAACCAATGGGATTACAAACACCATTGCTCAGGTAAAGTTGATTAGGCCCAGGACCAAGTGGGGAGGCTAGTCACGTAGTAAGTGGGCATGAATATGGGACAGGGTCTCTTCCCCTTGGAGGTTGGGCTAGTGACTCACTTGGGTTTTTTCAGGTGATTGCTAACTATTTAGAATATCAATCTCTGGTGTTGTTCTTTTACCTTTTGTTTGGCCTTTAGGTCTGTTTCACAGCAGGAGCCTCCATCCCTCCCAGAGTTGCAGACATCTTATTTCCTGTATTATTTCTTTTGAGGGCCTGGCCCTACCTGACTGCCTAAAAATATTTCTATCTAACTCCTCTGCCTGCAACATTCCCCCCTCTGAAGAAGTAACCGTAACTGCCATGAGGGATTTGGGCAATGACCGCTCTGGCTTCTTCATGCTTAAAGGGGTTGTAGTTGTGAACCAGCAGTCAGATATATTCTTCAGAGGTTCTATCTAAAGGCTCTCAATAGATGATAGGCATTGGCATTACAGCTTTGAATCTGGAGAAGACAAAGGCAAGGAAACAACTAAATATGTATGAGTCAAATAATTATATCAACAGGATGACTATGAAAAAGACAAGTTAGATATCTCAAATGTGGGGTTTAATCCCTTCTTTTATCTTTTATGGCCATTTTGTATAGTTTCAAACAAACTGGCATTTTTTATTATCATTGGGGCACATGAATTGTCAGAAATAGGGAAAACACCAAGTACTCTCCAGTTGGCAAATGGGGCTGCTGGCTGTGTTAAGTACTGATAAATCTGTATAAGCATCTATTGAAAGTTTAACAGGCTTTGTTTTTTATATTGACAGTTGACATGGGTTCCCTTAGGCTTGAGAGGGGAGATACATAACCACCTCAATCTGAAATTTTTTCTGACTCCATCATAAACACTTTTTTTTTTTTTTAGCAGCTTTGGACATTTTGTTTGAAATGTCCCTTTTCTCTGTCTGGATCTAGGAAAGCATAACTTTTTTTCCATTTGCAGACTGGCCTTCACTCTGTAGGCTTCTAGCATCACCATTTTTAGTTTCCATCTATAATTTCGCTTTGTATCCCTTTTACTGAGACACCTTTTGAGCAATTTATACCAACTTAGACAAATTTATTTTCATAAACCCTTTTTACTTCTGCAGCTCATGTCAGACACTGAGGTCCACTGAACATATAGACAAAATCTGGTGGATGTCAATTAAAGGAATCTTAATCTAGCATATTTGTTACACATTTTACCTGTATGATTACCTGGGTTTTGGTATCTTCTAGGAAAGAACAAATTTTTTGAGAAATTGGAGCACCTCAAAGCATGAACATTTGAGCTAACAAGTATATTTATAAACTATTTGAGTCCTAGCAATAGTAACTTACTAGCTTTTAGACCTCTGTATTTATGGAGTCTGACAATTTGTTGTAGTCTCTCTATCTTTAGTTAAGTGATATCACACCTATATTAACTATGAGCATGGAATACCTGAGTTACATCAGAAATCAACTAAATTAATTTATGTATTTATCATGAAATGCACAGCATTTAGTCACATTAAACCAATGAAATATCTTTTAAATCTTATATATGAACAACAAGATATTACATTTGTAAACTTCAGTCTGAGCATCATCTTGATTAGTAAGTAACCTGAATATGTTGTAGAGTCCTAGTTATAGCTAAAGAAACACATCTTTTAAAATCTTTTTATTGAGGTACCATGACTGGAAGGAAGATCAGGGCTGGAGAAAGACAAAGAGACCTGTGCCAATGTCCAGCAATAGGCTGGGTTTCTTTTCCTTTAGTCATGGTTACTCAGGGCTCCTCTGATGGGATGACAGGTAGAGACTATCTATCCAGAGGGAAGAGGCAGGCCCAGGGTCCTTCAGTCCTTCTGGACCACCTGGGAAGCAGAGTCTGAGCTCCAGGGCCTTCACCTCAGAGTGCAGTCTCGCTGTTAGTGGCTGCCTTGGCAGTCAGGGCATGGTTTGTGGGCCTCTTAAGGCAGTCCCTCGTATACTGTCCTGGCTTCTGACAGCATAGCAGATGAACCTCATCATCACTGAGCTCTTCTTGGAACCCAGAGAATCAGATTTAGGGTCTGTTTTGAGGCTGTAAAGGCAGCCATTTTTAATCTCTTTGTTTTTTCTCCCAGTTCTGATTATAGGATATTTAAATAGTTCCTGTCAAAGTATCAAATGAGTTGTCCGGAGCAAAAGCTTTCTTTTGTAGCTCCTGATCTGTAAGAGTCATCTGTTCATCTATTTGATTAGCATCTCAGGAAGTATGTTTTACTAATGTATCTACTAAACATTACAAGAAATCAGAGGGGTATGTATCTTTTCCCTAGTAAAACAGCTAAAATTTAAAATAACTAGAAGGCTTGGGTCTAGTTTTTAGAACTTTAAGAATATACACTTGAACGAAAAATATCCTTTCCAGTTTTTCTGTCTGGCCCTCTTACTATCAAGCCAACAGGGGCCTGACTGCTTGGGCTCCAGTGAGAACTGGAAGTTCCACCGATTATCTATCTCTTGGCTCTTTCAAATTAACTCTTTTTTATTTCCAAATGTAACAGCAGCTTCTAATGCTGCCTTTTCTTTATAAATGTGAAAGCTTGGTTTAAGATTAACATTACATCTCTTTAATCTAGTTCATAAGTCTGAATAAATCCTCTAAAAGACATCCATGTACTTATCAGGGTCATCTAAGGCACATAAACTCTGGAAGTTCCAAATTATCTTTTTTTTAAAGGGTATTGTCCTTGAAAAGCTTTCACAGATTCAGTTAAGAATGGGTGTAGCCCTGTAGAGGCCTGGATTACAGCTGTTTACACCCTCAAGACTAGAAAGGCAAATAGAGGAAACCTTACTTTCAGTATTGGTGGGAGAGGCTGTGCTTAATGCTGTCTTGTCCTCAGGCTCCAAGCTAGTGACGTCTCAGGCACCTGAACTGCCTGCTTCTCCTATTGTTTACATCTACATTTTTAAAACTTTATTAAATAACAATACCTTTTTAAATACAAACCAAATCTGAACATAAGACATTTTTACATCTTTCTAGTTATAAAATATCATAATTTATACTTTCCTCTGTATTCCATTTGGATTAAACGGCTTTTTTAACATGTAAGAATCAAACATCTTCTGGTGCCTAATGAAGCACTCTAAAGGAGTAAGACTTTAACCATGAGATCCCCATATCTAGAATACGATAAGAAACTTTAGGACATTCCCCTTCCTTATTTCTAATTGGTTTGCTCCCCCAAGGTGTCCCTTGAGTAACCCTCTCCAGAGCAGGTGGCTGCTCCCATTGGAGAGAAGGGAGAGAAGGTCCCACCAGCCTATCCCCCCTCAAATTGATGCGGATTCTTATCAAGATGTTCTCCTGAACATCTCACAAACCCTTCACTTACTCTTACTGACCATAAATTAACTGCTACAATTAATCCAGTGTTAGGAATTTGTACAGAAGGATGCATAACCATGACATAAAATGTCAATTAGAAGAGATTAACTCTCAGGCTATAAAATGCACTCCTAGAAACTGATAGAACAGTTGACTGGAAGATTTGACCCCGTGCACTGGGCCTCTCTCCAGACATTTGATTTCCATCTGATCACCTAGGTAAATATTTTAGTAACTAAACAAGGTTTATCCTTGAAGCACACCGGTAGACACTTACATTTATCATCTAGTAATCACATTTTACATGTTGGTAAAACACTTTACTTAAGTTGACAAAAACCTTATTTTTAGTTAACACATAAGGCACAGATAAAAAACAATTTCCCCTGACAATGACCATTGTAAGCTGTCTCAGCATAATTTCTGAAAGAATGACTCATTAACTTATTCTACTGAAAAGCTCAGATAAAGTCCCTAGTTTATTAGCAGAGAAAGAAAAAGTATAATAGGTAAGTGGAGATCTTTCAGTGGTCAGGAGCCAATTTCTACCAAGCAACCTTTGGGTTTGGTACCTTCTCCCCTCAGGCATTTTTGATTCTTTTAGCCCACACAACCAGAGATGTCTCTGGAAGGGAATCCAGCAGTTTCTCTGGTAAACATTCTATCAGCCATAGGCTTCAATGGGGATTCACCAAAGAATAGTTGGGGAACCCTGTCCTCTGCTTTAAAGAGTGGCAGCTGCTCTAAGAGCATTTACTAGCTGGCAGAATAACCACTGCTTGTCCAAGTTCTATAGGGATAGTTAAAAGCCTGAACAAGATCACTAGCTTTAAAGTCTATAACTTATCTCTTATATACCTAAATAATACCCAGACTTAGAAGAAAAAGTTGAATCCTCCCTCACACTAAATGTGTTTTGGTCCCATAAGTGTGCTGCTTTTGGAGATAGCTCCTTCTGATGTCACCCAGAAGTCAGTTCTCTCCACTATGTCTCAGGTTTAGCCTCCCAAAGGAGACCTGCCCAGAACACTAAGCTGAGACATAGCTTTTATATGTGTCCTCCTGGATGGGCATACTCTTCTTTGTCTATCTGACCCAGAGACGGGCAATGTGTCCTTTTTCTAAAATGACTTTCCTGTCTTCAGCATTAGCAAATGCTCATTTTCCAAGGGCTTCACTTAGCTAGAACAGTCAGAGTTTTCCTAATTTTGCATGCCTCGAAAAAGGAAAGTACAAAGAGGTGGGAAAATTAGGAGTAAAGTCAAAAGAAGGAAACTGAAACAGAGCAGGCCTAACATTCCCTCTAGCATGTATAGGGGGATCAGAACCCGTCTATCCCAGTGAAACCTGTCCTCCAAGTCTTAAGAATGGTTGCCGACCTAATGTCATTTAACTGGCAAAAGGAGTCCCGTGTTTCATATACAGACATGTATATTTCCTAAGTCTGAGCTATATTTAAAGGTCTCATTTTATCGTTTACATGAAATCCACTAAGAGTCATATTAACATCACTCTCTCTAACACTACTGTCTAAATCCAAGCATGGAATACCAGTACATTTAGGATCCAGTTCAAATGCAACATATACAAGTACACAGAAGTTATAAAATGTCCCACTAAAGAAATAGCATAACCTTATAACATTTCCATGCTAACTTAGATTTACCAACATTTTGACCAATATTTTAGCAAAATCATGGGACAAATCATAAGCAATTGCAAGCAATTTTAACACTACTATGAAATAAAATTATGTGAGGAAAAACATGAACAATTATAAGCAATGGGCAAAGACATATAAACATTTGAAGCATAAAATTTTTTTACCTAAGTAAGTCTCAGTTCAGAATTTATAAAACAAAAGCAAACTCATACCTCTGTCCAATAATCTCGGTGGATGACCTCCAAATGATACAGAGAAGAAAAAGTCCCAACCTGACCAGGATGAGTTCTAAAACCAAAAAATGAATTTTAGGAACAAATGCAGATTGAGGAAAAAACTTTATTGGATAGAATAGCTTCTGTCAGAGAGGGACAGAAGGGGGACCCAACAGGGTTGCCCTGATAATCTCAAACTTAATAGATTACCACACAAATATCATTATGTGCTAAGGTGGTAACTGCATCAAAGCTCTGCACCAAAGGTCCGAGGTGGGTGCTACACAAAATGACAAAGACAAGGAGCAAAACGAAATCTCAGGCCTTGAGCCCACCAATTAGTGCAGAGGACACTAGTTCACCTGAAATGAATGAATTAACAGAGGCAGAAGCAAAGAAACAACAACAGAAAGGTATAGAGGAACTAAGACCAGAATTAAAGCCTGAAAAAAAAAAGAAATTTTTGAATACATATCATCTGAAGTAATGAATCAAATCCAGAAAAGTACGTGGGAAATGCAATGCCCACACAGAACATGTGCAGAACAATATTCTATCTGAAATGTATGAATTAATAGCGTAACAAGCAAAGAAAGAACAACAGAAAGGTAATCAGGAACTCAGGGCAGAAATAATTGCTGAAATAAAAAACGAAATCTTTGAAATCATAGTATCTGAAGTAGAGAATCAATGACAGGAATATATGGAGGAAAACCAATTTGGAAAAAACTCAGCAGTAAAATAATTAATAGCTACCTCTAAAGAAGACATTGATAAAAAAAATAGAGATTAGAAATATGATGGATTCCTTGAATGAGCAATACAGAAATAGATTGCAAGAAGCAGAGTCAAAGAGATATAGAAGAACTTAAAATCTCAATCACGAGTCTACAAAACCTTTTGAGTGAAAGCAAAGACAGAGTTTCAGATCTTGAAGATGATGGCACAGTTAGTGAAAAGGTGAGAAAGGATCTCTTAAAAACAACTAGGATGCAGGAAAAAATAATCCGTCACCTACAAGATGATGCCAAGATGAACAATGTGAGATTAATAGGCATCAATGAGAATGAAGGAGTCAATACAAATGATATAAAAAGAATATGGGCACAAGTAATAGAAAACTTCCCAAATACAAGGAAACAATTTAACATTCAGGTAACCAAAGCATACAGAATGCCAAATAACTTCAACCCAAGTAAAAACACTACAAGATGTATAAGAGTCAAGATCCCAGAAATCCAACAGAAGAATAATATACTCAAAGCTGCTAGAGAAAAGAAGTGGATCACATTCAAAGGAAACCAATCAGAATTACAGCCGACTTCTCTACACAAACCATGAAGGCAAGGAGAGCATGGAGAAGAGTACTTCAAGTCCCATGAAAACAAATTACAGCAGAGACTACTATATGCTACAAAACCCTCTTTCAAGTTTGATGGAGAAGTGAAATACTTCCATGACAAAGAACAACTAAATAATTTCATGTTGACAAAGCCATCCCTACACTGGCTACTGAAAGATATTCTAGAGAAGGACCACAATGACCAGAACTCCGTGAAAGAGAACAAAAGGAACCAATGAAACAGGGCAAACAATTAAACAGGACAAAAGGGAGAAACAAGAACAGATAAATATCGTGACAATCAAAAGTCAATACATTTAATTATAACCATCAATGTAAATGGACTCAATTCACCAATTAAGAGAAATAGACTGGCACAGTGGATTAGGAAGCAAATTCCAACAATATGCTGTATGAAAGAAACATACTTAACTCAAAAAAAAATTCATAGACTTAAAGTCAAAGGATGGAAAACAATACTACATGCCCCAACAAGGCAGAAAAAGGCAGGGCTAGCAATTGTGTTCTCAGAGAGTCTCAACTTCAAACCAAGAAGAATCAAATGACACAAAGAAGGCCACTGTATATTGGTCAAGGGAGAAATTCAAGAGGAAGAAGGAACACTCATAAATATCTATGCACCAAACATAGGAGCACCCAACTATGTAAGACAAATCTTAATGGACATGAAAAATGTAATATCAAAGACCAATATGTTAACAGGAGAACTTAACACATGCTTATCTCAAAAAGGTAAGGCTACCAGACAAAACATTAGCAAAGAAGTACCAGAACGGAATCTGAGCTTGGAACAAATGGACTTTGTGGCCATATACAGAGTGTTCCACCTATTCCCAGCTGAATATACATCTTTTCAGCTGCACATGGGTCATTTTCTAAAATAGACCACATACTAGGTCATGTGTAAGTATATGCAAGAAAACAGAAATTATCTTATGCATATTATCTTTCCACAGTGCAAAATGAAACTGGAAATAAATGAAAAAAAAAAAAAAAACCAGAAAATACCACTAAATTCATGGGAATTAAACAACACCCTTCTCAGCAATCAATGGGTCACAGGAGAAATTAAACAAGAAATTTAAAAATATCTACAATTCAATGAAAATTCAAGCACAGCTTACCAGAATTTATGGGATGCGATGAAAGCAGTTCTCAGAGGGAAAAATCATAGCTATGAAATCACACATCAGGAAAACACAATGGGAACAAAAAAACACCCTGCTCCCATTCTTCCTGCTGCCAGAGCTGCTAAAAGGATGGGTCTCTTTTAGTAATTTCATAAGCAGGCAGATTGTGAAGTCTGGGGCTAAATAGGGAGCATGGCCGGTGATATGGTGGGGATACTTTGCCCAGGGAACCTCAAATGCTGGGCAAGAATGGGAAGGATTATGGGCCTTCTTGGTTATGTAAAATATCAGAAAGTTAGCACATAATATTTGACATGAATTATAGGCCTTCTGTCATCTTTAGAAGAGACTATGAGAGAAAGTTGTAGTCACTTGAATTCTTAAAATAGATCTTAATAGATGAATAATAATTCAACAGGTTGATATGAAATGCGTAAAGAAAGAGCAGAATTTGAACTATGAAAAAGAAGTGAAGGTATTTTAATGAATGGGTCTTATTTCATCTTTTTTTGAAGAAACCCTGTTAACATTTTATGTAGTTTAGTTCTACTTGACATGTTTATACACACATTTTCTTTTCCTAAAATATAGAATACAAAATGAGACAGTTTCATGTCATTTAATGTCACTATATAAGGCATAGGTATGACCTCTTATAATATCAAAATAAAATGCCTGGATATATTGAAATAAAAGCTGATGTCTGACTGAGTCTTCGCATTGTGATAATCTTCAACTAAACCCCAAATCTCTATAAGAATGAATGTTTGTGGATCAAACCTAAAAGCATGAAATCTCAGAGCTGAAAAACCACATTTATTCTCACTACCCATTTACTAGAGGATCTTGACTTGTAGGTTCCCCACAGCAGTCATAAATGCATAGCTTTGTGAGAAAATTCACCGCATCGTTAGATGTCACCTTGTGTCCTGCATTGTCTTGGGATGTTCCTTTGATTTAAATGCCTCTTTCAGAATCAATAGGAAGAGTAAATGTAGCTTGTTCTATAAGTGATTAAGAAAATTAAAACTCACTCTGACAACTTAAAGCAGGGCCATGGTGATCCCAGCTGAACGTAAACCTGGTCACAGGATACAAATGTAAAAGAATTCTTGACAAAGTACACTTGATTGCAATGAAAGGAGACAGAGATGGTGCCCCCTCAGGAGCCATAATGGGAAGATGGAGACAAAGAACCTTCTGCAAGCCCAAGACTTACTAAAGAGACCCCTCTCCTTACAAGCATAAGTGACTCCCACTTTATAAAAGTACTTTGAATCCTACTTCACTTATACTCCTGCTAGATTAATAAGTACCCAACATCAAATCACGTATCGTTCCCACCTCCAAACGCATCCAACTTAGAAGCTCAGTTTTCTTTAACCTTTTCAATCATGTGGCCTATCCCCAAATCTTGCAACAAGACTGTCCCTATAGCTTCTGATGATGACAGCCCAAGTCCCAATGATGTGTGTTGCCTTTTGCCAAACTTAGAATCTTCATTGGTGACTGATGTATCTTGGAAGAATTTGGTATTATGGTACTTGACTCTCCGAGTCAGAAGATTTGGTTCTAATCCAAGTGGCATCTCCAAATTAAATGTGACACCTAGAACAGTTCATGAAGCCAGTTCAAACCTCTAGTGTGACAAATGTTAAACCTGAGTAGACTGATAATTCCAGAACATTGAGGTTTAGAACCGCAATTGTCGTGTGTTATTGTAAGAGATCCTTAATTTTATATAGATATATGAGTGTTTTTTCAATGAGCACATATTAAAATTTCAACTTCCCTGTACAAGAATATCTGTTATTGGGTGTGGGAACTACTCCTTTTCAAATTTCAGGTACTGTAACTATTTCAGCGCACATATCATCATTGATATGGCTGTCATAAGTTCTCTTCATTGTCTTGGAAAAGAAGTATAGTACAGGAAAGACACAACACATTCTTTCAATGGGGTGCACAGTGCAGTATGGCTAGCAGTCTGAGTAGTTATGGTAAAGCATGAAGAAACTTTAAAAAAACCTTTAATAGTGTGGTGCCCTAGGGGAGTGTTGTTCAGTAGTGCTGGGCAAAACTTCATGTCCTTCTCAGTTGTTCCTAGGGATGGGAAGTACTGAGACTATTGGGTAGAAGAGTTCAGAGGTCAGACAAAAAACTGCTACCCTGGATTGCTAAGGAATAAGAGTCACTCTCAGAGGAGCTAGTAGAGAACAATATTGAGTTGTCTCCTCATTATTGCCTTTTAAATCGTTAGCAGCAGAATGTTAACAACTCCAAGTTTAGCCTTGAATTAACCTTCATATACAATACCCTATTCTTCTCCTGCCTCTCAAGATTTCAGCCATCATTTTTTGTGTACTGTATTAGAAACTTAAGGTTTGTCTTGTGAATGCCGTTTTTGTGCTATATTTAGCCAAAGGATGCTTCCTGTCTTTCCACTACAGATACTCCTCAGAGTGCAGTCTTTACCCATTGGCATTCTGAATAGTATTCCTTCAAATAGCACTGGAGAAAGCCTCCCATTGTGTTAGGACAAGTTTGAAAATGTATTTGATTTATGTGAATACATTAAGAAGACCTTGAATACAAGTGTCTGTTCTTTAATTCTTAGGAGTTTACCCTGATTGCTGCCAAGAATTTAAGTTCCTTTGCAACTGACTTTATTCTGTCAGTAACCTTGATCTAAAACAAAGTACCTACAATATTAACTATCTCAGTATGGATTTGATGCCTGAAACTTAACTACATATTCCATTATGGTTTCATGAGAATTTAAAAGATAAGTCTTTGATTAAATCTATTTCTACACTGAGCAAATTGTTCATGATAAGTTATTGATACTTTTCCAAGTATCAAAATTCTTTCAAAGACAAAACTGAGATTATGGTTCAGAAAATAAGTTACATTAGTTTATTAGCTCAAATATATGTAGATGCATGCAAAAGTACATGCTTGATACCATGCACAGTTGTGTTCATTTGCTCATGCATGTGTAATGTTAAACAGGATGTACTGAACTGCAATTTGACAAGAAGCCTACCAGAAACATCAGCTTAATCATGAAGCACATGTATAAGACATGGTCTTGTTCTTCTGTGTAGCCGATATCCTTCACATGTAACAAAAAATGAATAAATGACCCCTTTAATTAATATATTCTCTCTCTTCAATTTTACACTTACTCAAAGTGTATTGTACTAAGTGCTTTCTACTGCTAAATATATTTTATTTTCCTTATTGTACTTACTGCACCTGCTTTGAAATTCGCCATCAACATTCCAGTTGCCACATGTAAAGGACTTCTATCATTCTTTATCATATTGAACCCACTGAAGTAGTTGGAATAATTAACACTAGCATCTTTAAAAATTCACTCTGTGCATTCTTCATTATCAAATGGTGTTTAAATTTTTCTAGGTATTTTTTTCAGTTTTTCCTCTTTTCCCTTTTAAATGGAACATTTTCCATTGTACACATTTTTATCCTCCTCTTGCCCTTCTCTTCCCCTTGGAGTTGAAATCTGCCATTAACATAGATCCTGATCACACCGGGTCTATCTGTGTGGTGATTTCCCGGTGGCATTTGTATGCATTCCCACTGTTTTTCCTGCCCATCACTGGAATCATATCCCACCGTCCAAAATTTTATTTATTCAGACCAAGTACTTTATCTTATCCCTCAAATCTGTTATTTTGTGATTTACATACTTCTGTTAATAATACCATAATCCACTCTAGTTTAAAAACAAATAGATGTGGTTTGCAAAAACCATATCTCATTTGGACTCAGAAAACTAGATTTCACTGCTGTGCTGGCCCCACCTCCCAGGGCACGCTGAGAGGGGGAATGAGGCTGGGCATGGTGCACATGCAATCCCAGCTCTTGGGAGGCTGTGAACAGGAGAATCACTGAGTCTGATCGACCCTGAACATCCTATAGACCCTTCCCCCACCCCAGAAAAAAAAACCCAAAAAAACCTAGATTTCAAAGTCACTGGCTACAACATCTGCTTAGTACTTTTCTTTTTTACTTTTATCTTCATAAAAGATTGAGGCACGTAATTTCACATGGTGCATTATAACAGCTTCAAAGTTCATTTAATCTGTGCCTCATGGTGACAGAACAGTGATGTTTTTGCAGCATAACACTAATGTCTCTCCAACCTTTCAAAACCATCCCATACTTGCTGAGTAACATGTCAACACCCTCCCTAAACCTCCTTGATATAACTATAAAAATTTCTAGCAATGTTTACTTTCAAATATCAACTTAATGGTATCAATAGATGCCAATATATACCAATAAATAGAAATTTAATGATACAGTTTGGCATTAAATAAGTTGTATGCTTTTCTATCTTTGTGCACTTTCTCCTAAGAAATCAGCATCTTATATGGTAGATGAAATGAATCATTTCTGGCTGGGCGTGGTGGCGCATGCCTGTAATCCCAGCACTCGGGAGGCTGAGGCAGGAGGATTGTTGTGAGTTTGAGACCAGCCTGAGCTACAAAGTGAGCTTAAGGCCAGCCTGAACTGCATAGTAAGACCCTGTCTCAAAAAGACCAAAAAAAAAGAAATGAATCATTTCTATATTTTACATGCAGATTCTGAAACTTCTAAAATACCTGAATCCTATTATCTTTTCCCTCAATGTGTCTATTAATTTCATTCTACTTAGGTCACTTAAATGCCTTTTGTATCACTTCCTATTAAAATGTATACCATGAAAAAATTGCTAAAAATTTCAAGAGCACAAATGCATGACTATAGTTTCCCCGGTCCTAGAATCTGCTCAAAGTCATACCAAGCTTAGGATAACATCCTGAGCAGGCTGAAGATCTCATCTGAGACTTGTAGACCTGCTGTAAACTCGCTATGCTTAGAGAGAATTGGTTCCCTTGAAGTTGCAGGACTGAGCTCCTCATTTTCCTGTAAGTTGTTGCCCAGAGACTACTCTTCTTCAACTACATCTCTTTTGCAATATCTCACTGAGGGACATACCCCTCACCTCCCCATACATCTTTCAGCTGATAGCTGCTGGCTTGTACCATGCCAACCCTTTTGAAGCCAACTGGAATAGCTCTCTATTTTTAAAGACCTCACATTACTAGAAAAGGCCCACCCAGACAGTCACTCTTATTATAAATTTAGCTGCTCAGGACCTTAGCTACTTCTACACAATCAATTCACAGCAGCATCTACATAATACTTAAAAGGAAAAAAATTAGAGTCACTATGCACAAAACAAGAGCCAAAAAATCTTAGGAGACACTTAGAATTCTGTCTACTCTTTATGTCTACTTGTTTTCAATTCTGTCGACACATTTGGTTCTTAGCCAACATTTTCCTTCAGAAGTCAAACCCGTTGACTAGTTGCTGGCAAAAAGGACAACATAAATTGTTGACTTTGGCTCTAAAGACTTTAAATTTCAAATAACAATATTAACGGCACTACAGCCAGTAACTCATGTCAAGTGTGACAACGTGTGCTTCAATGAATTTACTTTGATTCGATCATTATTACATGATATTCTTCAAAAGCAAGTTCTCCAGGAGCCATACAACAATCTTTAATGATTGAAATGTCCAACTGACTATACAGTAGGTCTTAAAATATCTAGGCCAGCTTTTAATATTATCTTCTGTAAAATGTATGTTGCAATCAAAATCAAGAATTCAAGGACATTCATCTTCTTTCGTGGAAAATCTTGGATCTATGTGCAGGCACACCCTTCCAGAATTTGGATAGTCCTTTCAATCTGGTTGAAATATATGTTAGGATTAATAAAACCCCTCCCCCTGCAAAAAAAAAAAAAAGAAAAAGATACAAACTATGTCACCTTATCTTTAGTCAAACTTCTGCAGAATGTTGACATTTCAGAGCTTGTCAGAGTAGCAGATCCCAATTTAGCAGCCTTTTGAATTTCTGGAATGCAAGGGCAAGATCTAAAATATTTGTATCTTTAAGCCTTAGCCAGTATTTCTTATCTGAAATACTTAGCATCAGGTATGTTTGGATTTCAGATTTTTGTTCCTGATTTTGGAATGTTGCATGTACAGAATGAAATACAATGATCATAGGAGAAACATCTAAGCACAGAATTCAGTTATGTTTCATGAAAAAATTATACACATAGCCTGGAGGTAATTTCATGGAATATTTTTATTGTATTAACATTTGACTGTGATCTGTCACAGGAGATCAGGGGTGGAGTTTTCTGCTTGTAGTTTCATGTTGATGTACAAAATGGTTGAGATGTGGGAGTGTTTAGGGTTTGTTTTTCAGATTAGAGATGCTCAAACTGTGGTAAATAAATGTTTGAATAAAACATAATATATATGTAAAGATTTCTAAGACCTTGATTAGTTCCTTGGGAAATGTCTTTATCAAGATTTAATTCTATGTGGGAGGCATGAGAAATTTCTCTATAATGGCTTCTGCACTTTCCCAAGCCTCCTCTGGAATGTTCTCATTATACTAATTGGTGTTCCTCATATCAGTAGCTATAGGAAACTTTATTAATTAGTTGGCATATGAAAAGTTTAGTGATACTGCAGTTCAAATGCCATAAGCTTTAGGCCTAAAATCGAAGGTTGTAGGCCTGTCTAAAGGGATACTGAAATGAAGAAATAATTGATTCTCTTCTTTAAACAGTGCAAAGATGCATATATATTTCATCTCATGAAATATTAATCATCTGTCTGATCCTTCTTTCTTGCTTTACATGCAAAATAGAAATGAGTTTTGTATTTTTTTCCAGTAGAAATATTCTGGGTATATATATTCTTATTTGATTAAGTGGCATGGGGTTTTCTGTTTTTAACTCTTTCTAATTTTTCTTTTTATTATTTTAAGCCATTTCATATCCTTTTTTTATCAAGTGAATGACATTTTAAATGTAACTAAAAACTTGAAGTAGCTAATATATGTAGTAAAATTTTCTTTCTTTCTAGTTGTTTATAAAATTATCTTTAGGGATTAACACATTTAGTAGAATAGAGGGATTTTTATAAAAACTGAAACAATTTTGTTTTCACACTATAAATAACATTCTCTTTAAATTGGATCAGAGGATCTAGCAGATTAATATCTTATTTTCCTTTATGATTCAATTAAAATCATAAAACTCAAAAAAAAAACTCAACAAAGACTAATAATTGTCTCAGAAACATATGATGTTATAAATTTCTAATTATGTCCACATAAGGAAGTACTATATTCTAAAATAATATTATATAGAATGAAAAGGAAAGGAAGCTGATATCAGTGTATAATCTCTATACATCAGATAATATCATAAGCATTTTACTTATTTAGCAATTCTGTAGGTGATTAATCAGAAGATGCTCATTTGCATATATAAATTATATATATTGAATTAATTAATTATATATATATAACCCTCAGAAAAGTTAAGCAACTGGGTGAAGATTTCTCTGATAAATCTTTAAAGCATGGCATGATAGGAAGAATTATAAATGGTCTTCAAAGATCCACATCTGTACTTATTTCTCATCTCATTAGTGTGAGCAGGAATGGTAATTGGCTTCTAACCAACAAGAGAGATGATAGAACATCACTCTTGTGGCAATATTGTTACATGACAAGTGAAAGAATTAGGAGGAAATAATTAGGATGCCTAATGAATTGGATCTTAGTGAATCACAATGGTGACTATTATGCATAAGTCTTGAAACATCAAAGAAGGCACTAAAACAGCACCTCAAAGGAAAAGAGAAGAGAAGAAGCAGCAGCAATAGGTGCTGCCTTGTTGGTCTAACCACGGAAAATCCCGTGTGCAGGGAGAGAGGAGACAGAGAACACCAGACTAAAGTCACAAGGACCAGAACTCTGCCAATAATCAGCAAACTTGCAAGAGGGCTGCAATGCTACTCTTCACCTTGGCTTCAGGCTCATGAAACCCAAATAGAACTGTTCTCTGTGGCGTGATAAATGTCTGCTGTTTAAGTCAGTAATGTTGCATTTGTCATGCAGGAAAACACATATCCAAGCTATGGCTCATTGAGAATCTGAAGATGTTTACTATGCAACATGACCAGGGCTGCCTAACAAGGGTGATTTTCCCATCATCCTTTCTTGACATAGTAACATTTTCCAACTTCTCTTGCAGGTGAGACTTGGAAAAGTGGAATCAATCAAGTCAATAAGATGGTAAAAAGCAGTGATTTGTGGAGCTCCAAGCAAAGATTTCCTGTTTGATAAAGGGGAAAGGGGAGAGTAGATCTTCCTTTGCTTGTTTTGATGTGGTTGTATGAAGATCCAGGTGTTTGAAAGCACAGCCACCATGTCACATTTATGAAGGAAATAGCCATTGGCAGAGATGTGTGACTGTAGCTCTGTCAACAGAAAGAACAGAAAGAAGCAAAACCATCTCAATAAGACAATAAAGCCTCTTGTGATGGTAGACATAAAAGTGATAGATGGCACATTGTGCTTGCAGCTGGAAGTATCATTAGTGTTTTTCAAAGAAACAGGGCCGTGTGTGTGTGTGTGTGCGCGCGCACACGCGTGCACGTGCACATGCACAAGCATTTAACTGATTCACATGATTGTGGAGGCTTGGCAAATCTTAATTCTAATGGGTTAGCAGTAGGCTGTATACTCAGGAAAGTTGCAGTTTGAGCCCAAAGGGATAATCTGCTGCAGAACCAGGAAGAAATAGTGGTGCAGAGAAGATAGTAGGTAAGTCTGAAGATAGTAGAAAAATTCCTTCTTGGTTGGTAAAGATCAACTTTTTTTAGTTCAGATTTTCCCGACTGGATGAGCTGCTCACATCATGGAAGGCAATCTCCTTTATTGAAAGTTTCACCAATCTCCTCCAAGTATCCTCCCAGAAGCATTAAGAGTAATGGTTGACCAAATACTAAACCTCTGCCTAGCCAAGTTGACAAAATGAGCCATCAATGTTCTATCTCACACAGGGGAAGACATATAGTATATCCCTAATACAATTCTATATACGATGTGGGAAATTATAAGTCAAAGGTTATCATAGACACTTTCTTATAAATTAATTTATTTGAACCATGTATCAGCCTTATAAAGAATTAAACGCTGTTATATTTATTGACTTGAAAACTATATAGATGGTAGTAGACATTTATTTATTTAAAACAGATTTTTAATAATAACAAAAGTCTCTGTTCTTATGAAACATATTCTAGTGATACAAGTCAGACAATAAACCCATCATCAAGTATGTAACAAATCATTATTTTGTTTTGTTTTTTTAAAAAAAGATGACTCTAAGTTCTGAAAAGAGTCAGGCTCAGAGGGCTGGCCAAATAGCTCAGTGGATTAAAGCACCTGCAAACAGGCGTAGGGCCTGGGGGTTAAATCCCCAGGCCTTCCATGCCGGTGTCACCCTCTGGGGATGCTAAGATGGCAATTGATACTGAGCGTGGTGATGTGTGCCTGTAATCCCAGCTCTTAGGAGATTGTAAACAGGCAGATAACTATGAGTCCGATCTGGTAGTGAGACCCTGAACACCCTGTAGACCCTTCCCTAAAAATGCAGAAAAAAAAAAAAAAAAGCCAGGCTCAGGTGGTCATGCCTGGAAGTAAAGGTGTGATCAGGAAAGAGCTGACAGTGATAGAGAGTTGGGTGATGGAACTAGGTGGTAGAATATTGTGGACCACATGGTGGATTAGGAAACTGGCCTTGGAAAGTGTGAAGACAATTATGCAAAGTAACACACCTAGAAAGTGGTTTAGAAATAATGGACTCCAACACTTATGCTAGTTCCATGTTTTTGTCTTTGTTTTAAGATAAGTAGTAAAAGTTCTATTGTACAAGATTAGTGATATTTAGGAGAAGGTATACTGTATACTACTATGATTCAGGAAGAAAGTAACAAGAAAAACTTGAAAAACCTAAAACAAAACTGAAAAATGCTTGAACAATGAAGAATCTGTCTTTGAAGCAAAGTGGATTAGCAGAGTGCCACTTATGAATCTTCCTACAAATTCACACAGTGGGAGAATGATGTTTTGCTTCCTCTTGGCTGAGAGTATTAAAATGACTTCATTCAAGGAAGAACTTAAATCTAGGTGGGGAAAGCATAATTGTCTCACATTTAAACCTGCATGGTATGTCAACAAAACGCTGCAGATCATCCGTTGTAAAACAAACATTCTAAGCTTGACAGTCATGCCCTTTGCCCTGCCATCTTATTGGCTGAGATATTTTCCTGACTTGGATGAATATTTTCTTATGTAAAATAATGACCCAGTAAACATACACAAATACTCTGAAACAAGATTTTAACAAATACCATTTATCTCCACTTTCTGTGATACATTCTGCAGTTTTAAATGCTAATATGTGTATTTTTTCTTGCTCTTTTTTGGTGTGAGGAGACTGAAGAATGAACCTAGTGCCTAACACATGCTAGGTAAGGGCTGGGCCACAGAGCTACCTTGCTGTAGAGTCTTAGCTGGACTTGAACTTATGACTTCCTGCTTCCGGTTCCTGAGTAGCTGAGATTAGAAGCACACACCACCACACCAAGCTCTGTTCTACTTTTAAAAGCTACTCACAAGTTACTTCAACCAATATAAATACCTCGTACTAGGTCAATGACCATACTTTTGAATCCTTGGGTAGAAAACTGATTGGAGGAAAAATGTAAGTATATAGCTTGGTGCTCATTTGTATCTCTCCCACCTTAGGTGTAGGAGTGTCACACATGTTCTGGGTCCCAGCCAAAGCCTAAGAGCAACTAAATCCATACTTAGGAAAGTTGGCACTGTCTCTAAGGAACTTTCCTTGACCTTTTAGCCTCTCAAAACACTCCCTTTTCCAACAAGTTCCCATGAGTGGACTTCCAGAACTAGGAATCTCAGGCTGAAATCTATCATTGCCACAGACAGCAACAGAGAAGCCTCTTCTGGTTGTTGTCCCCAAGGCTGGGGAAAGCCCCTAAAGTAAGTGCATGAGCTCTGCAAGGGCGAAGCCATCACCAGTCCTGCTCTTTCATTGGTGGCGCATGTCTCAAGGGGCTGAGCAGCTGTGCTTCAGTTTGCTTAGGTTTAAAGCAGCACTAAAAGATTCTCATGAGAGAGAGGCTGGGATGGAAAAGCAAGTACTCTTGGTGAGAGCAAGCACTCTGCTCAGAACCTGGCGATGCAGCAGTCCCTCGATAACTGCTACTGCACTGCTAGTGGCAGGGTAAGGACACCGATCAGAGTGGAAGTCTGATCGCTGTTTCCTCTGTACCTATCGGAAACCAGTAAACATGAGGAAGAGTAAATGCAAGAGGGCTTGGGATAACCCTTCACAGATAAAGACTAGCAGAAGTTCCTTGTAGTCCTTGTGTCACACAGCTAGTTTGTGGGACTTAGAGCTGCTTTTCAGTTTTTATGAATCTTATTATTTCTCTTTACACTTCACAGAATTTCCATTCCTGCCAAGAGTTCATGGGAATATTGTCCCACAAAATGTTTCACTTCAAAAAGAATGTGCCAATGTTTTCATTGGTAAGAAGTAAATAGGGTGCTAGTAAACATTTTAAAAGGTTGTGTAAATATCATACTATCTCCCTAGAGTAAGAACCTGAAAGAATAGATAAAACCTGAGAAGTATAATAGATACAGTAAAATGGAAAGAAACTCAACATAAAGATTAAACAATGAAGATGAGGGAAAAGAGAAAGACTAGGAAAAAAAGAAAGGGAGAGAAATCATGCAAGTATTATTTATACAGGATGGCTGAGATGCTGTACTCATAATTTCCATTAGATTTTTGAAAATAGCAGTTAATGTTTAAAATGTTCAGTTTAACTCTGTGTGCTGATATCTCCAATCTAAGCAACTACATTGAGGACAACAATGTGTAATACAAACTCCGTGGCTGAATACCTCTCATCTTGGTCTTCTAAATATGTATAGTTTCTAGTGTCTTATCAGTTATTATTGTACTCTGTTTAAAATACTTTTTAAAGTAAAAAAGATAAGAAAAAAAACTTATTGAAAACAAGTGTTAGCCGGGCGTGGTGGCGCATGCCTGTAATCCCAGCACTAGGGAGGCTGAGGCAGGAGGATTGTTGTGAGTTTGAGACCAGCCTGAGCTACAAAGTGAGCTTAAGGCCAGCCTGAACTGCACAGTGAGACCCTGTCTCAAAAAAGACCAAAAAAAAAAAAAAAAGAAAGAAAACAAGTGTTAATATTCATGTTTTTGGTAGAGGGTCTCATTACACACTTTGGACTCTTAGTGATCCTTCTGTTTTCAGGCTGCCCAGTGCTAGTATCACAGGTGTGCACCACCACACCCAGTCTTGGCTGTACCCGAGAATGGGCCCAGTGTAGCATGTGGTACTAGGGATCAGACCTCAGGCCCCGTGCGTGTTTAAGCAGCTGCTTAGTCTGCTAAGCCATCTCGCTGCCCAGTAAGCTTTAATATTCAATTCTTTGTCCAATCTTGCATCACTATATCTGTTAATTTGAACCATAGGTTTGACTATAAAAAGAGGTAATGTAATAACCATCATTAATTGTTATTCTTGTTTTGAAAATCTGAAACATATATATTACCCTATTTCTGTCTTTATATCTGCTACTTGATTTTGCTTTGGTTTTTGCTGTTCAAAATAAAATAAAGTAGGTTATAGCTGCACCAAAGCTCTACACCAAAGGTCAAAGGTCAGTGCTATACAAAATGACAAAGAGAAGGGGAAAAATGCAATCCCAGACCTCCCGTCCATCAAGAAGGGCAGAGGACACTAGCTCAGCTGCAATGAATGAACTAACAGATACAGCAGCCAAGGAACAACAGCAGAAAGCTATAGAGGAAATAAAATTAGAAGTAACTCCCCAAATTAAAAAAGAAATATTTGAATACATAGTATCTGAAATAAATAATGAATTCCAGAAACATTGGGTGGAAAACTGTGCTCACCCAGAACAAGTGCAGAGAGCACTATTCCAGCTGATATATATGAATTAACAGCATCTGAAGCAAAGAAACAACAGCAGAAAGATCATGAGGAACTCAAAGCAGAAATAAGTTCTGAAATCAAAAAAGAACTTTTTGAAGTCATAGTATCTGAAATACAGAAACAAGTCCAGAAATATACAGAGGAAATCCAACTTGGAAGAAACACAGCAGAAAAAAATTAATAATTACCTCTAAAGAAGACATGGATAAAAAAATTGAGATCAGAAATATGATGGATTCCTTGAATGAGCAATACAGAAAAGAAATACAACACATGAAACACAGTCAAAGAGATATAGAACTAAAAATAGCAATCACGAGTCTACAAAACCGTCTGAGTGAAAGCGAAGACAGAGTTTCAGATCTTGAAGATGCCAGAGCAGCTAGTGAAAAGGTGAGAAAGGATCTCTTAAAAACAATGAGAATGCAGGAAAAAATAATCCATTACCTGCAAGATGATGCCAGGATGAACAATGTGAGAATAATTGGTATCAACGAGAATGAAGGAGTCAATACAAATGACAAAAAGAATTTGGGGAGAAATAATTGCAGAAAACCTCCCAAATATAAGGAAACAATCCAATATTCAGGTCACCGAAGCATACAGAACACCAAATAACCTCAACCCAAGTAGAAACACACTGAGACATATAATAGTTAAGATCCCAAAAATCCAACACAAAAATAATATACTGAAAGCTGCTAGAGAGAAGAAGGAGCTCACATTTAAAGGAAAACCCATCAGAATTACAGCCGACTTCTTTACACAAACAATGAAGGCAAGAAGAGCATGGAGCAGAGTTCTTCAAGTCCTACACAAAAACAAATTCCAGCCCAGACTATTATACCCTGCAAAATTCTCTTTCAAGTTTGATGGAGAAGTGAAATGCTTCCACAACAAAGAACAACTAAAGAATTTCATGATGACAAAGCCATCCCTTCACAGGCTGCTGAAAGATGTTCTGGAGAGAGACCACAATGACCAGAACTCCATCAATGAGAATGGAAGGAACCCACTAAACAGGACAGTCAATTAAACACAGCTTACAAAGGAGTAAACAACACCAGGTAAATATCATGACAAAAATAAGTCAGCACAAGCCGGGCGTGGTGGCGCATGCCTGTAATCCCAGCACTGGGGAGGCTGAGGCAGGAGAATCGTGAGTTCGAGACCAGCCTGAGCTACAAAGTGAGCCTAAGGCCAGCCTGAACTGCATAGTGAGACCCTGTCTCAAAAAAGACAAAAAATAAATAAATAAATAAAAATAAGTCAGCACATTTCAATTATAACCATAAATGTAAATGGACTCAATTCTCCAATTAATTTTTTTTTCATTTATTTATTTTTTTATTTTTGTTTTATTGCAGTACAAATATCAATGAGACAGTTTTAAGATACGTTGACAAGATGGATTTGATAAATTAATACATTGCAAACTTTTCATAATGTTTTGGTATCATAGAAGGTGCATACATGATATTATACTTACAGACATTATTATACCGTATGTCTCTTATCACTTCATTTATTATTTAAAAGGTTATTTCCATATTTTAAGAATACTTGGGATTATTCTAGAGATAGCTTATATTTTCAACATGCTTTATCTACATGTCTGCATATCTGTCTCTGGGATAAATGTAACATTTCAGTGTGTTTTGTTAATTGCTAAAGGCAGGTGAGGCTTCTCAAACAGAAACTGTGTCTGAAGAAAACAAAAGCCTTATCTGGACATTGCTAAAACAAGTCCGTCCAATTAAGAGAAATAGACTGGCACAGTGGATTAGGAAACAAAAACCAACAATATGCTGTATACAAGAAACACACTTAACTCAAAAGGACATTCATAGGCTCAAAGTCAAAGGATGGAAAACAATACTGCATGCCCCAGCACTTCAGAAAAAAGCAGGAGTAGCAATTCTGTTCCTAGACAGTCTCAACTACAGTGGAAACTGTAATATACTGTTTCATTAATGATCTTAGGGTTAGATAGAAATATTATTCTTGGTTTCCTTGATAGTAGTGGCGTACACTTTTCATGGCTTGCTATACTTTAAGAATTTTAATGAAATATGCAATGGAATTGCATATTGCAATGAAACTACTATGGAAGTATTTAAAAAGGCTACATGAAGAGTAATCAAATGATGGCACTTAGAAGATTGTTCAAGATATAGAGAATCTGGGTTTAGAAATATAAATGCACTATTTAAAAAAACAAACTTGAGCTGGGCAGATAGCTTGGCAGTCTAAGTACCTGCCTGGCAAACTCAACAACCCGGGTTCAGTTCTCGGTACCACATGCCGTGCTGCCATGCCGGCCTCTCAAACCAGCTGTGGTGGCTCACACCTGTGATCCCAGCACTGGGAGGGCTGAGACAAGAGGAACGCTATATCCTGAGACCCTGTACCAAATAAGAAAACAAATAAATCAATACAACACTACGAAGAAGATAGCATGGGTGTCTCATTAATACTTTTTTCTTATCCAGAAGCAATCACTAAAGTACTGATGATAACATCATTAAAAACCACCAATGTGAACAATGATATTAACAATATGGAACTTAATTTATGTATATATATGTTGGTAGACTCAGTGCTGTTTTAAAATATGTATATAATTAAGTGCTCTGATGCAGCTAGACATGATTTTCTGTCTTCAGTTGCTAAGTCTCACGCAGCAACACTATCTAAATCATCTCAAGAAACTTCAACAGATACTTGCAGTTCATTTGTATCATAACTTAGTTGACTCACAGAATGCTTAGAAATTGGGTATTCTATTCACCCAAAATATGGTACAGTGTTACATAATATACATCATACTTTCTTACATACAATAAATCTTTTTTTTGCTGGAATACCTATAAATATTGGCTTTATAATACCACTGAGATAATTATATTTTAATCAATAGATTTTCCATTAAAATATGATCTTTTAAAGCTATTTTCAAATATTTTACCTGCTGGCACCACCCCCAGGCCCACTGAGTGGGCCACTGAGACCGGGTATAGTGGCCCATGCCTATAATCCCAGCTCATGAGCCTGAGCTTCATGGTAAGTCCCTGTACCAAATACAAAAAAAAAAGTATTTTATATGTCTCTGTTGTAGATTCTTAACCAGCTTTTTTTTTCTTTTCCATTAAAATCATTCAATATTATTCCAAGTAATTCTTATCAGTCACAGCTTCAGGAAACCATTCCAAAAATATTCCAAGAACTACTCAAAGAAAGCAATGCATGTGACTGTATTTCAAAGATAAATTTGGGAATAAATAAGAGCACTTTAGAATGGATAAGATTTCTTCTGGTTGTACAATTTCTGACACACGGGCTAATCTCGTTTTAACAGTGTCCAGTACAAGGACTTCCCTCACTTCCCCTGGCAAACCAGGCCAGAGCTGTACCACCATCCGCACTAGAAAGTTTTGTAAATATACAGTGAGTTGGAAGTAATATGAAGAGTTCAAGCCAGAGGATTTGGGGGCTCAGTGTAAACATTTAACAAACAGAATATTCCAAATGGAGCAAACACTTGGGCAGCTCTCCACGTCCCTGGGACTCAGCCTGGCAAAGGCTGCCTTTGTACTGGAAAACGGCACACAGAGAGGAGGAGATGCACTCCTCCACTGAGGAGAAGCTGCACCACAGGGAGTGGATGAGCAAGATCAGTGTGGTGAGAATATGTGCAGTAGCTACACCTAAGTTCAGGTATTCTTGATGGAAAGCCATTGCACTCCCATGATAATTCCTAGCTGATAGTTTCGGAGTCCTCCTGTGGAGGAAAAGGTAGTAGAAATTCTGCCACATGGGGACCTGACTAATAACATTTTTTATTGGCTTATTCTCAAACAATTTTTGAATTAGTATGGCACTCATAAAATGTCTGGGAAAATTTTGGGATGAAATTTACACTGATTTTTTACATTCCGTAATTGAACTAGCAGGAAAAGATTCAACTAAGAAACTGACTTATCAAACCTTCACTTCTAAATAGCATTAGCAGAAATATACTTTAAAATTGTGGATTTAGAAATTCTCGTAGCAGATAATTAATCAGTCAAGTTCAAATAAATAATGAAGCTTTTACTCTAACATTTTTATCTGATCACAATTATTCACCTTATATTCAGAATAACTAAACAATGTGGTGTAGCTCAGGGATGTCTGCCACATTTTGAAATCTGAATTATTTATGCTAAATCAACAGATTTCTTGAAGTTATAGTTAACAACTAATTCAGTTGCTGCTACTTTTATATGATCCAAAGCTTGGGAACTTTTAAGATAAAATGAAGCCTAGGGGGTAATGACTATGGTCACCAAATCTAAGATAGTTTTTCTCAAAAAACTTAAGAACTTTTCTCTAAAGCATAATCTCCTTCTGTTTTACTTTCTATCCTTCTAACTTCATTGCCTTCCTCTTTGACAATGTACCTACTAAAATCCCATGTCATTTGTTAACCAAACTCTAAGCATTATACTTAAAACTCCCCCTTCACACTATTTCCCATTTAATTCATTTTGATCCATACTAAATGTTGGATGATTTGACATTTTCTGTCACCTATCAGTGAGTAGTCGATTTCATTAAGTGTCAAAGAAAGAGCTCTTCCTCTCATGAGGCTGTTAGTATCTTTCACTGCCATGAATGCTTGCCCCTCTACCATGTGCCACCATTCCATGGAGCCAGCCAACTATTGATTAAACCCTGTAGAATTCTAAAATT
>PVKA01022787.1:0-36593 GCA_004027165.1 Ctenomys sociabilis | reverse complement strand
AAAAAAAAAAAAAAAAAAAAAAAAAAAAAAAAAAAAAAAAAAAAAGCATGCGCATGTCCGCGCAATGAAACAAGACAATAAAAGCACAGTCCTAGGCCTGTGCGGTGTCACCACTCGCGCTGCCCGTTCCTCCCCGACCACACGGGGGCGGACACTCCATGGGCATCAAGACCAGCCGGGGAGTATCACCTGCCCGTTGGCACACAGCGACAGCCTGCCAGGGGCATCCGGCCTAGAGCCTCTTGGATGTTTTCACTCGTTACCCTGAGCCTTCATCAGCTGATAAAACTCACTTTTTTCTCATCACCTGATTAAGATTCATGATAATGAGTCAAAACATGCCAGGAGTAATTCCCAGCAGCGCCGCAGACAGGATGTGAAGTTTGCCGTGCGCGCGACGTGCGTGCGTGCGTGCGGGCGCCAGGTGAAGCCATCCGGGTTCCCAGAGGGCGAACAACAGGGAAGAAACAAAACCTTAGCTGACCAAACAAACTGCATTGATTGCTGAGCACTGTAATAAAAAGAGAGAATCGGCATGAAATGAATTCATGAGCGAGCACAACTGGAGGAAAGAAAGGAGAAATCACACAGGAAATTGCCATGCGCCGCTCAGAGCGGATTCGAGGGAAACCAGAGTCCCAGACGCTTTGTGCTTCCTTTTGAATCAACAAATGCGTTTCAGAATGTTTTTAATGGCAACTTTCTCTAAGCTTGAAGTTCCAGAAATTTTCCACAACTGTTCTGCATTCTGTAGACCTTTTGTCTGACTACAGAAAACCGAGTTTTACCAACAAAAGCGTTTGATTGAATACTATACCCCTTAATATCAGATAGATATGTATTTTAGATTTCATTAGGCATCCATTGGGAAACTACCTAATATTTGGAATGCGTGGCTTGATGTGCTAACTGATTTTATTTTCGCCCAGTGCTCACTGTCGGAGCTGAAACGCACAGTGACAGTGATTAGAGTTGAAAGCGCGGGGTGAGGGAGTGAACAGAGCGGGCCATGCACCTGGATTTGGGGCTCGAGCACTTCCTGCTCCAGCACCGCCCAAACTGGGGAAGGTTGGACACGCATCAGCCACCCAGCTGCCTCAGCCTCTCTCCACTGGGAGTTCGAGATCAATCGGCTTCTAAATTCTGCTGTGATAAGTGTCCCTCCAAAATTACAACGACGCAGAAGGATGGTCGGGGTGGTCTTCATGGTAGACTGAATGCAAACTCTTCACGCTGAGAACAAACGATAGCTGTGATATTGGAGTCTTTGAATGCCAACAGCTGAGGATGCCGTGTTTTTAGATGCAAGATTCCCAACGGCAGCCCTGCTCAGGATGAAGGCAGACTTGTGTCTGCAGCGGCGCTGGCCTGGTCCTCCAGGGAGTGGGAGCCGGGAAACCTGGAACGCTTTGTTAGAACTTTGTCTGAGGTTTTAGGGGGAGGGAAAAGCATGGTGCTGAAAAGATGAAAACATTCTCATCTCCCCCTTCCTGGCATTTCTTTCTTTCTTTGCCAAACTGCTGAATCTGCACTGTCCCTGTCACTTCCAGAAGACACCATCTCCCCACTTACTAGGAAAGCGTGGTTCCCTACTATTACTCAGTTTGAAATGTGCTACTTCCAGGTATCAGCACTTGGAGATCTGCTCACAGACGTGTTCAGAGAGGGTCCTAACTGACATGTGATTCTCTACCGAAGCCCAACTCTGCTCGGCAAGGCTGGAGCGCTCCGTGGAGGAAGAGCCCCTTCTGCAGTGTTATGGGTCTGTCTTTGCGTCAGGAGCACACATTTACTAACTGGATAATTGGTGGCACAGTTTCTCCATCATAAACATTGTTATCAGTTAATTAAACTTGAAATGCAGCTTTGTTCTGCAACATGTTTTGTCAGATTGTTTTCCTTATTTATTTATCATCATAAAATTTTACTTGGTGACTGGCAGCTTCTCAGCCCTCCAATAATAATATAAATCAAAACATAAGATTTTAGTCTTCATGCAATTTCCTTTTGGTCTGAAAATATGAAACCAGATGTTTTTGGCATGCTAAAGATGCTTTTCATCTTTTTTTAGATTCTTTCAGTGCAGTCAAAGTAAATGCATTTTTAAAACCAACTTATGAAAGTTAAATTCCCTTTGTTCATCTGTGTGTAGTCTGGTTTGCATTGATGGAGCGGCACTGGGAGACCTCGCAGATAACATGCTGGATGTGCTGGATGAATTAAGCGTGTGGGGTGGAGAGCTCAGAGAGCAGCAAAAATTGCATTAATAGCAGATCAGCCGACCATGAACAGCGACTCACCAGTGGGTCTTCCCAAGCACCATGCATAAAAGTAGAGGTTCCGGTTAGACAACGACCAATATGACCCTGACTACCTCTCCATTATCTGGGTGCTGTGCCTAATTTGTTCACGTAGTTATCACATAGTTGCTCCAGCTTGAAAACGTGGGGCCCTTGAACGTGGGCCGCTGGAATTTCCTGTGACAGCGAATCTCATTTCAGTAGATATTACCATCTATCTCAGCCTGAGGCTATCACTAAAGCATCTAAACACTCCCAGATGGAACCCCCTTTGCTGATATTAAAGGATTTGATGTTACTGGGAAGACTCCGGGTCAGTGAGTAGGAGCAGACCCAGGGCGGCACACCGGCTAATCTCATTTGTACTCGGCCTTGGATTACCATTACATCCCTGGGCTATTTTGTGGTTTGAGTATTGGAACCTTGGACAGAATGAAATACTTTGGGATCTCCATGGGGTGGTGGGTGGAATTATTTATAATCAACTTTGCTATCTAAGCTTTGATGTGGCTGCCCCAACCTCTGCCCCCAGTTCTGCCACATGAACCCCTCCGCCGCGTTGCGCCGCCCTGAGCAGCATTGCCAGCCCCAGTGCAGGGCTTCCACGTGGCCCGTGGGGCCGACTTCCCACCTCCAGCTTCCCGCTGGATTTGCTGTTGCCCTTCTGCAGACAAATGCATTCCTCCACCCTCTAGTCCCACCAGCCCTTATTCCCTTGGCTGCCTTCCCTCTTCTGTTAAACGCACTCTTCAGTTTATGCCACCAGAGCTCTTCTGGTTCTCTGGCCCCCTAACCTTCTCTCCGGAGCTGCTTCCCCCACCCCCTTGCCCCACCAGAGCTACTCCATAATGATGTGTTTTGCCTCCTCTGTCTTCACTCGCCATAATCCTCTGAATGTGACCCCGATTCCTAGGTATCTCTCTTGCCCCTACTTCTTAGTCGGATGACGAACCGACATCTATGTGCCCTGGAGAAGCAGGCATCAGGAAACTCTGGATAAAAGGTAAGTGCTCAAAGGGTGCGCAAGACAGCGCAGTGGACTAAGTGCCTGTCTGGTAAGCTCAGAGACTGGGTTAGACCAAGACCAGGATCACAGGCTGCACTACTCCCTCCCCTGGGTACACCGAGCCACCGACCAAGTCCGGTCACAGTGGTGCATGCCTGTAATTCCAGTGCTGGAGAAGCTGAAGCAAGAGGATCATTGGGAGTCCTAGCTGCACAGTGAGACCCTCTATTAGATACAAAATAAATAAATAAATAAATAAAAGCAAGCTTTGTTTCCCTCAGTGATGAAGCCCACAAAGGTCGCCCAGGATGCATAAGCCAGCAGTCTGGGGCCGTGTGCGAGTCCCTCACACAGGACCTTGCTTGTGCTTGCATGCCAACTTCAGAGCATTCCTAGAATGCATCTTCTTCTGGAGAATGGGCAAGCACTCACCCTGCCTTGTGACTCTTAGATGAGCCAGGACCTGTGTCCTAGCAGCAACGTTTGTTTGCTATTTTCCAGCTCATCTTTTCTAATCCTGTCTGTTTCTCTTTTTATTTCTATTTCTTTTCTTCATATTTTTGTTTGTTTACTTGTTTCTGGCAGGGACTGAGGTGCTGAATGTGCACCCAGGGCCTCGGCCACTGCATGCGTCCCCACCCTGCTCTGTGTCCCCCCTGGCGGGCCCTCTTGCTGAGTGTGTTCCCTCCTCCCTTGGGCGGGGCTGAGGCCAGGAGGCCCAGATCCATGACGGCCTCACTGTCTCCCAGATTCTGGAGGTCGGGGCCCAGCTCCCTGCCCATCTGCAGTGCGATTCCCTCTTTCTCCTCGTCACCTTGGTGCCCCTGTCTCCTCACACACCACGTGAGCCATATGTCCCCACACCACTTCTCTCCTAGACAGGAGCCCCTGCAGCCCTGGCTGGGCCCTAGCTGGGCTCACACATGGCTCAGCCAGTGCTTGCTCCAGGCTCCTGGGTGAGTCTGTGAGTTCTCTTTCTGTGCTCTTACTCAGCACAGTGTCAGGCTAGGAAGAGTTTGCATCCACAGGTCAGCAGCAGATGGAAAAGCTGAGACACAGGCAGCTCCAGATTCAGGCAGGAAGGACCTTAGATAATCAGGAAGGGAAGGAAGCTCCCCCGTGGTGGGCAGGCAGTGACCATCCCAAGGAAGGACACAGGGGGAGCCTGAGCTGCCCCAGAGCAGAGAGGGAGAGGAACGAGGCGACCAGCGAGCTGGGAGCTTCTGAGCTGCCCTCACCCCTGTGACGCTCAACCTGAGGTGGAAGGAGTCACGAGGGCTCCGGTAAGCAGCTTCTTGTCCCTCTCCTATTTTAATCACATGTCAAGGTATCTCAACTGTGTGCTCCTATGGTCTTTCTCGGGGTGCAGGTGACCTCTGCATAGATGTGCGAGATTCCTGCCTCCACAAAACCCTTGCTGAACTTGGCTTCTAGAGGACTTAACTTTCCCCCAGGGAAAGACACGGCAGATGGTCATTCAAAGGACTCTGAGAACTACGCTCCCGATTTTCCTGTAGACTTTAGAAGGCAACCAAGAAGATCCCTGTACCCCAATTATATTGAAATTAGTCTTCAGCCAACAACTTTGTGCACCTACGATGCACACAACGTGACTATCGCCAGACAGTAAGCTCAGCACCACTTGTGTGAACTGTACGATAAATTTGGGCTTCGATGTGGGGCACTCGTGGACACCTGCGAGCGTCCAGCATCACTGTACAGAGTGTTGTTGGCTTCTCATGGGAAACAGGCAGATTTGCAGGCTCCGGCTGCTCTCTGTGGACCTAGGAAACACAGCTCAGTCTCCGCGGAGCACAGGTTTGCATTTTGACCCCCGCTCCCCACTCGCAAGCCCTGGCAGCTCAGGAGAACAGTGGACAGGAGGCTGCAAACAGCACTTCCCAGAACCATTGCCTGTGCTTACCACGGGGCTTGACAGCAAAAGCCCTAGCTAGGGTAGAGAGTACAACAGGCATGAACTGCCCCATCCTGTTTCCCTCTCTGAGTCCCCATAGGGTTTCTCAGGTGTCGCTTTGTCCCCCCCAAAGTTCTATTCCTACAAGAGGTCAGCCCTTGGGAAGCATGAGGTACCTACTCTCTTCATCACACCAGTGTTCCCCACAGAAGCAATTCCATGCAGTTTATAATGTCCTCATTTCTTCTCCTTGCTGTCCTCAGATCTCTGTCATCCACATGACCTGCTTTTGCTAGGGTCCAGGATGAGCCAGCAGTGTGACAGGTGCTTTCCAAGTAGATCCCGGCCTCCACAGCTGTGGTGACCTCCTTGGGTGGTTCTCTGTGGCTTGCACTTTGGGGGGACGCTGGCTTGTTCAACACTTTTCAAGCTGCCTCTATGCAGGGCAGCTCTTGGCAGCCGCTGTGGAAGGCTGTCTTCTGTGTGGTGCAGTGGGACTTTGAAAGGAGTTCTCTTCAACAAAATGATGCTGTCATCATGTGCCCTAGCTTTCTCAGGAGCCTTGCCGAGCGTTGCTTAGCAATTTCATCCTACCCCGCACAACCTTCAGGAAGGAAAGCAAGCACTAGCAAAGGAACATACTGCCCGTGTTGGTGGGAATTCCAGCTCCAAGACCTGGTTGGCTGAGGGGTGACAGGGAGCTATAACAGGCTTCCAGACAGTCCGCTGGTGACAATGCCTGCAGCCTCCCTACTTCAGCTATTTCCAGGGCTGCGTACAGAGCTCTTGCCCAGAACTGAACTTCGCCATGCCCTGCTTGCTTTTACCTTTACAGGACTTTCAGAGCTGTCAGGACGAAGACCAAATAGCTTCGTGCGGCAGCAGGCTGGTGTGCGGCTTGCCTGTGCGGTGCCTACCTTCCCTTGCGGCCTTCTCTGCTACTCTTGGCCTGAGGTAGCCTGGCGCCGTGGTGTGCTTGCAGTGTACTCCCCACCTCTCCTTGCAGTCTGAGCCCACAGCCAATGGAGATGCAGGCCTTGTGCCTTTACCACTTGCCTGCTGCCAAGGGGCCTCTGAGGACTCCACAGCATCTGCCCCTTAGCCTCTTCTCCACTGTCTGTCGTCCTGGCCAGTGCCCCCAGCAGGCCACACTCTCCTACATAGTTGTTGCCTCTTGTGCATCCTTTCTTTTTTTTTTTTTTTGTACCAGAATTGAACTCAGGGCCTTGTGTTTGCCAGGCAGGTGCTTGTGATGCAAAGCTACCTCCCTGGTCCCAGAGGCCTCCTCTTCAGCATCTAACACAGAGCTTGGAATCCAGCAGAGACCAAGTGCGCCCTGCCTGCTCAGGGCCCAGAGTTCTGTGACACATTTGGTCTTTCTAAGTGTTTGACACACTAGCCCTGTGTGCCAGGACTCACTGAGACTTTAATTCATACTTCCTTAGCGGGCACCATGCTGACTGTCTTTTCCTGCACTTTCTACTAACCATGTGTTTTGTTAAGGTTCCATTCTTTTTATTTGCCCAGTTTAAGTTCTTCCCTTGCTCGTTTCTAAGCCTTTATTGCACAAAATTTTGACCATAAGTCAGATGTTTACTAATATTTGGTAAGTCAACTTAATAAGACAACTTTTGTCACATTGTCTCTGAAATTTAACAATCATCATTTTGAGTTCTAAGAATCACTGACCTTAAAATAATCCCATATTTTATGAATAATCAATTTTCCCAAATTCCCAAATAATTTCCAACAGTGAAGTGTTGCTTTACATTTGGGACATGCTTATACGTCCACAGCAAATTGTGGGAGACTGGTTGCTTGGCCTGGTTTGGTGCTGGATTTTTAGGGAGAATCAAACCATAAGTGAAAATCACAAAATAATGCAAATTTAACAAAGAAGGGAAAATACCTCCCACATTTCGGCAAACTACAGTTTGGAAAATATGACACTAACCATTTACTGTGGAAGGCATCGGCTGTAATTATGCTTTATAGGAAATGGGCATGTTTATTGCAGATTTCGAGTGCACCATCCAGATAACAGAATCGGTTCGTAATGTTTTGATCATTGCCAGAACAGGTCCATTTCCGGATTTATTTATTTTTTTCCCAAAAGATTGACTAAGACATAACAAACACACCCTGCCCCGGGCAGGGCTTGGCGGTAGGTCGGGTACCTGGCTTGCATAAATCTCGACGCTGAGCACGTGGGGCATTCCAGACTCCAAGTTCACTCAGTTTGATGACAGAGGCAGCAGGCAATTAGGACATTAAACAGTTCACAGACCTTCACCCAAGGCCCAAATGGTTTAATTTTTTTAATGGCTGACTCTGCCTCTCCTGGTGTGTGGAGGCTGACGTGGAGACTAAGCCCTCACCCTTTCTAATTGCCCTGCTTTGCTGCAAGCTCTGCTGATGGCTTCCAGTTCACCATGTCTGCAGTTATTAAAACTTATCAATAGGAAGTAATAGACAGTAATCCAGACTTACACTGGCGACACAATTGGCCACATATGCCCTAGTGGAGCATAAAATAAAGATCGTTACTATTACCGCTGAGGAATTGTAGGGAAGAGCAGGCTCAGAAGGGGACTCGCTGTATGCCTGTTCAGTTCAATTATCCCAACTTGTGAAGACAGGCTTCTCCCTCCAGTGAAGACGCGCTCTCGGACTCAGCGCGTGCCTGAGGCTGACAGCAGAGCGCACTAGCTGGCACGCCCGGGTCGGGGAGCAATGGACAGTGTGTGCGAACGGTGCACAGGGCATCACCGGCAGTAAGCGGACAGCGCCTGATATTTTCTTTGCCCTTGAACTCATTGCATGGATACCTTGACATCCTAGGAAATGTCTAATTTTCACAATTTCCGAACATCATCTTTATTTTTCAGAACTGCTCTGTAAATGTTACCACTGGGTTGAAAACTGTAGGTATCAGCTGTGGACTCCTAAGAAGGTGGGTGAAGCTCCAGGGGACACATTTATTGAGGTAGGTGGTGTTAAAGATTTTGTGACACTTGAGAAACTTCCTTCTGAGACCATTAGATGTCCCCGAGATGTGAGACTGAGACACTTTGGGGGACTAAAATAGACCAAGGTCCTCTCCGTCCTGGGCTGAGGCATCTGTGTTTCACTAGGACCCTGATAAGCAGGGATGTGAGAAGCGATGCACACTGTCCTCCCAATATCAGCCTTCTGTCATTTCCAGAAAATTCTAGAATATGTCTGGTGTAGGTGCAGCTTCCTCAAAGGTCTTGACGCTATTTTGTCACTCTGCTAAAATACAGTTAGGCTGATCTTCCTCAAAATTGCATTCCATTTCATTCCTCATAAGACAAAATAGTCCACCTCCACCTGGCTTGCATGTTTGGTTGCTCTCATGTCAACTATATTTTGAGTCCAGCAGATGAAGTCAAGGTAGTGAGCTTGATGCTCTTAAATGCGTTTATCTTCCTGGGGAGCTTTCGAGGCTGCCCCCCTGTCCCTTGGCACATCACCCACCCTCAGCCATGGCCCATCACTGCCTCTCACTGACCTCCTGCCCCCACACACTCTTTCTGATTTTCACCCGCCAGTTGCTTGCTCGAGAGCCTTATCTGTCAGGGCGCTCTGCGCTGCTGCTACCCTGCTCAGTGCTTTCACGAAATCACTGGGTTAAACTTCCTCCCACTTCTGTTCTCCTGCTCTGGCTGCTCTACCACTGAGCCCTCAGAGTGTTTCAAGAGGTTCACAGCCATGATCTCCCCTCGTTCTTCCCAGGTGGACTCCAGTCTCCTTTCGCAGAAAGCCTCTCCAACCCCACTGGCCCAGGTGGCTGTGCTGTGACTTCTCCCCTGCCTGAGGGAGTCCCTGACGTGGCAGCACCCTGAGGCCCTGAGGACGGACCCTGTTTTGTACATTGTTGGAACCCTAGGCCAGGATTGTGTTGGGCACTGCTGTGGTGGGTGCCAACCTGGCGGTGGGCTTGAGCTCGTGGGGGCCGGTGTGGCAGGCCCACCTGAGTGCTGCTGTGGGGAGCAAAGGAGCCGCACGGGAGGAGCTGCAGCGAGCTCACCTGGGAAGCCTCCCAGCACGGAGCCAGGACACAGGCCTGTATGGGGCATTTCCGAGGCTCTAGGCCTCCAACTGGACTCGTGGGAGGCTTCGCTGTGGGCGCTGGGCTTACGCAGGACATTACCACGGGATCCAGGCCCTCAGCTGGGTCCTTTGCTCTTTAGTGTGCGGACGGACTGACTTCCTGCTTGGAAATATGGTATATTTTATGTACTAAGGTCCACTCTATGTACATGGCTCTTTGGGAGATTCATTACAACGATCTTATAAACTACGTGTCCTGTACTACATTACTCCCTATGCAAAGTGCCTAAAGCCATGGCCACTGCACAGGGTCATGGTAATTGTCTCCTTTTCTGTATGTTTCTTTGAGGTTCTGTTGTTTCCATAATGACTCACTCTTGGCCCCTGGCTCCTGGCCCCCTTCCCCATTCTGAGGCTCTGGGAAGACTGCAGGGGCCTAAGTCACCCTCCTGCCACATTCCCCACTATTCCCACACTGTCCTCCTTGAGCCAGGGCCAGGTCTTCGTGGCCTTTCTTCTCCCACCTCAGGGGGAAGCTCCCCCATGACCACTCTTCTGGCTCACACCTGGCCCCGCAGGCTCAGGGAGAGAGCTCACAGTAGTGCCACACCAGGCCGCCTCACCGCACCACACAGCCCCACCAGCAGCCTGGAGCCTGGGGAAGCTCGTGGTCTCTGCATCTTCATGAGGGCAATGGAACTTTTACAAACACTGGGATATTATTCCTCCTCCAGAAACACATGGTCAGATCCCTGTGAGCCCCTGCTCATGCATGCATCAGTAATCCATAAGTAACTAAGTTTGATATATATTTCTGTACAAATATGCCCATTTAATATACACCAATGGTCCATTTACATTGAGCTGATGGCCAACAACAGCATGACCTGTGTTAAGGATGGCTCTCCTGACACTGGCATCTGCTCCAGGAGGCCCACGGTGGCCTTCCTGTGTGCAGACACTCTCCAGCACCTCAGCACTGAGTCGGGGGCTGTTTGAAGCAGTGAAGTGGTCAAGAAAATCCCCAAGGAGCTGAATAAGAGGAGAGACATAGTTCTTGTCACTGGGCAAAGGACCCTGAAAACCCCAGATACTAAGCTGGGGGCTATAAACAACTTTTAGCAAGTAGGTAAATTGGTGAGTGTGGAATTGGTGCATGTGTCTACACACACACACACACACACACACATGCATGCATGCACACATGCATACACTCACACACGCACGTATATGCACACAGAGCCCAGGAGTGTTGTGAAAGAGGGACTTTCTCACAATCCTGCTTTACAATCAACTCCTCCACCTCTGACCGCCCCTCCTGGTTTCTCCTCCCTGCCAGGGGTCTCCTCTTGGTACTAAAGGACAGAAAGAGGCCGTCCCTCTCTCCTGGATCACCGTCCTCCCCCAGCCAGTGCCTGCCTGCCCTTGCCCCATGGACACCTCTGCTAACTCGTGGGCCTTACACCCAGGCATCGTACCTTGAAGCTGCTCTTCCAGAGAGCCCCAGCCTCACCCCACAGGCTCAGTGGACATGTGCTCACCTCAGCCTGCCAGTGTTGAGTCCTGCAGTGCACACTGGGGTCGCCCTGGCAGACACACTGCTACAGCCACCCAGTCTCATTGCAACTCCTGGGGCCTTCTGCTGTGGCCTTCCTCAGCCACTCCTCACCCTGCCTCCTTAGTGGTATTAGTCTCAGAGCTCTGGCCTCAGACTGTGCACTGCTGGGATAAGTGTCCTCCAAGACTCCAAGTCTATGTGCCTGTATGGCAGCCCCATGCATCCTGACCCTGCCAGGAACCCCACTATGTTCTCCCTAGGCCTGACCACCCCTCACCTAACCAGTCCGCAGGTGTACATTGCTTCCTGTGACGCACAGTGCCTTTCCAGGGTGGGAACAACTCACACGTGTTGGGACAGATGAGTGACAGAATGAGCAGGTGCAGGCTGGGACATGTGGAAGATGGATCCAGATCCAGAGCTGTCAGGACAGCTCGAGAGCGTCATCCTATGGGCAAACAGATTGGAGTCCACTCGGCCTCCAGCTGGTCTGCAGCTCTACACCCATGGAGTCCACCAAGCACAGATCAAAAATGTTTGCATAAACATCTGCACTGAACACACATAGCCTTTGCTCCCAGCATTGTCCCCTGAACAGCACAACAACTATTTACATGCTGTATTGCGTGTTTCTTCCACAAAAGTCCGAGCCAGAACATAATCAGCCTGGAGAGCTGGAGATCAACAGCGTCTGCTGCAGTGAATGCCCTATCTGCCACCGCTGGTCTCTTTCTCAGTGGCTATGCCATAAGGTAGGTGAGGAGACGCTAGGCCAACTGGGGCTGGCATTGTCGATTTCCAGCTCTCTGGCTTGGCTATTTCTGGCTAGTACGCACATTTGGTGAGGGATAGCAGTAGCACTGTGTTAGACATAAGTCACAGAAAGATCACTGAAAATCCACGGGAGGGTGCATTGATTACGTGCAGCTGTTATATCCTGTCCCATAAGGGACTTGGGCACCCATGGACTTGGTACCAGAAGGGTGTCCACAGCCCCATTCCCGTGGATGTCAGGGCCCACTGTACTTTCTTGGCCTCCTGGACACTGGAGCTGTCCCCAGTTTCTGACATCCTGGAGATGACAAGGCTGCATGTTAGGCTGGGAAAATAGGAGCCAGCAAGGGACATGGTGATGTGCGGGCTTCGCCATATCACTCTGAGCACAGTGAGCTTGGGATGGATTGGCACATGCCCCAGGTGCTGCCCAGCCTGCAGAATCTGAAGGGGAGGAACAAGAAAGTAGAAGAGAAACAGGCAGTGCACACAGTGAGGGCTTGAGAGAGACGGGAGAGGGCATCTGGGTGATGGGAAATAGATAGGAGCATCGCCAAGAAGTGAGAGTGCGGCGGGCCGGTGGGGGAAGGGAGGAGCAGAGAGCACCGTTGCCCATACACACCTGCCAGGAGGGAGTCTGGTAGCCTGTGTGCTGGTAGACATCAGTGTAAACACATAAATCATTACAATAGAAACATGAGAAGCCAGTGGCACTAAAAAGAAAAACCAAGAAAGGAAATCAGTGAAACAAAAAAATTGGGTCTTTAGAAAGATTAATAGAATGAGAGTTATCACTAAAGACAGTGTCAATGATAAGAAATGAGTGATGCCTGGCCAGGGCTTCAAAAATGGGCCCAAACAATGTTTCCGAAAGAGCGCCTGTGATACCAGCACCCGCTTCTCCGCGGGCCTGAGGACTTCCCTCAGGCGCCCCATCCTCTGCATTTATGGCACGTGCCACGAAGAGATCTGATCTGCCCTTGACTTGGTGAAAGAGGTGATGAAATTTCCCACTCACGCAGGCTTTCCAGGACCCAGAAGGTGCCTGATAAAGATACAACGAATGTGTCAAGAAGTTGTAAAGCACAGAGGACTCGCTTGACCTGCACCTCCACGCTGGTGCTTCAGTTTACAAACTTGATTTGTTCTGCTGCTCCGTGAAATAGTGCCACTTTCATGTTCACGTAGGAAAGGTGAAGAGATCATCTTTGCCGCCCAGCACAGAGGTCGCAAGTAAAAACAGAATTCCAGCAAATACCCGTGCAACCTGCATGGAGGAGCCCCTGTATCCTAGAAAAGAAGCATCTACGTTCATGTGTGTAATCCCTTTGGAAAAATACCAGCTCACAGAAACCGTAAAAAACAAGGGAACCTAAAGCAAAACTTGGTGTCTCAGTGAGTAAGGTATTAAGTTGCTTTGGGAAAAAATTAATTCATTTGAGGAAAGATGAGAAGGGTATAACGAAGATTAATTAAAATTTAGTTTATCAGATTTTTCTCAGGAGATTGGCAATTTAGTCAGAGGAAAATCTTATTTAAGTGCGTAAGTGTATCTCAGCTTCTAAGTGTGACGCGCGATAAAATGAAAACAGCATACCAGTGTATTCTCAGTAATTACCATGTTGGAATTTGATATGCCCTAAAATTCTAAATCTAGAAAACAAAAGTCTCAGGGTAGATGTTTTCAGCTCTCTCTGCATGGTGAATGTTTTCAACGCAGGCCCACGGATCAGCAGTGCCCACCGCATCCCTGAGCTGAGGTCTCCTCTCAGTCACCTCTCACCTGTCTCCATCCAGGAACTCTTCCCTTCTCTTCGGTGTCATTATTTCCGTCTCTCCTGGGCTCCTGCATGCTCTTGCCTCTCGGCTGCATTGCAGCCCCTCCTCCATTGCCTCCTCTAGCAATCTGGCCCTGTCCTCAGGGGTGCCTGGTCCACAGACCTCCACAGCATCAGCCCCCACTCCACCGTCAGGAGAAGCAAGGGCAGCGAGCCTGAGCCCAGCCCCTCAGACCACCCCCTGGCCTCCGTGCTACTTGCAGCACGTCTCTGGCCACTGATCAGCCACAACACTGGAACACTACAGAGCTCTCCCTGGACCAAGGTGCGCAGGGCTGATGGGAGATGGCCGTGGCTTACCAGCTGTGCCTGCCAGCATTCTGTCAGTGTAGCAAGAGACTTGAGATGGTCAAGGCATAACAAGAAAAGGTTGAAGATTTGGTTCATAGATTTGGACATCCCACCCATAATCAGTCGGCCCTGAAGCTTTGGGCTGGTGACAGGACACACAGTGGAGCAAAGCCACTTATGTCACAGCCAGTAAGCCAAAAGCACAAGGCGGAGGCCAGGGCCCATGGCCCCTTCACGGACATTCCACCGAACACCCTCTGAAGGACATCCTACTGAGGACCTTCTGTAAAAGACAGTCCACAAGGGGCATTCTGATCAAGGACACACCGCCTCCCAAAGCCCTTCTCCCAGTTGCACAGCCCCTCAGCCTAAGGCTTTACCCCAATGGAAACATCCTAGGCTCACACATGGGCACTTGAGTTCCATACTCGAACCTTGCTCTGGGGCTCTGATGGCATGGGGATGAGTTTTATCTCCACTGTGGCCATGCCCTCACTCCTCCTCCCCCATTATAGCCTCTAATTAGGGCTCTTCTCCTTCCTTCTCCTACTTTCTCCCCAGGAACCCTCTCCTCAAGGTGGGCAGAGCTGTGTCCCCCAGGACACAGGTCAGGTTGCTGGCTAGCCCACCCCTACAGGTGCTGCCTTTGCAAAATGAGCCCTGAGAGTGTCCATACCAGCCAGATGTCTGGCTCTGTCACCCAACTTGCCTACGTTTGCACAGGTTCCCTAATAGCACTGCCCATGCCCGCCCCAGCAAAGGGTTCCCTAATAGCCCACCCTTCACTCAGCTATGGGCTATGACTACCCTTCAGATCTCAGCCAGCCCAGACCTGCCCTGGGGCCCTCCCAGGGCCAGCTTCTCCTGAACTGCTTATGTGCCCCACAAGCACAGTGCAAGCCTGGCAGTCAGCAGTGAGTGTAGAAATTACAGTCCTTATAATCCTGTAGCTTCTAATGGAGCAAGTCGCTCCTTCTGAACATTTACCCACCAATGCACACCTGGTCTCAAGCCATAGCAAACATCTAGAGGGAAGGGAAGATGCTTTATGGTGCTAAAAGCCTGTCCTTGCTTAGATTTTTGGGTGTAGGGGAGGCTTCAGTAAGAGTGGCTTAGTCCATTTTCTGCTGCTATAACAAAATGTTTGAGACTGCATCCATTATTTTTAGAAGAGCTCAGTTTTGGAGGCTAGAAATTTAATGTAGGGATTTCCATCTGTTTGGCCCTTGATCAGCACCTGTAGCAGATGGCATCAAAGTGGCCAGAACACAGGAGGAAGTGATCATGTTGTGTGACAAAGTAGCAGTGAGCTGCAGTGAGCGGTGGTGTTGGCTTGAACAGGAAACGCTGAGTGACGAGCATAGCAGAGCCCTGGGTATGTCTGGTTGCAGGATTCAGCAAAGAGTCAAAACCCATTCTGGGTGAGGGAGGCACCAGCCAGCTCCCTTGTAGCCTGAGTAGAATTAAAAGGGAAAGAAAAAGGAGGTCTCACTTCTACTTAGGAGGAGCTCCAGTCACCTTTGGACATCAATGGGCAGCTTTCCAGTCCAGACTCTTCAGCCTTGAAGGACAGACCATTTTCCTTCCTGATGGTGCTAAAAGCGTGTCCTTGCTGACACGGGACTCAGCAGTGAGCTCCAGGTCTCCCACTTTGGACTGGGTCATTTGGCCCTCTAGCATGGCAGTTCTTTTGCACCCTTTCAAGCCTTGGAAATAATATAGATGGCATAGACATAGACATAGATATCATATAGACATAGGCTGACACAGACATACACATAGACATGGACATACGCATAATCATAGGCATGGGCATGGACACTGACATGGACATAGATTTAGGCATAGACATAGGCCTAGACACGGACATAGACATGGACATGGACCTAGGCTTAGACATAGGCATAGGCATAGACATAGACATAGACTGACACAGACAAAAGTACAGATTACTCTATAAAACTCTGACTGATAAGATAGGAAGCCACAGAAAATCAAGGACAGGCTCACTGTCCTTACAATTGTTTCTCCTAGAAGCAACCAGAGTCCCGTGAGAGGAGGCTACAGTGACCTAGTCACCTCCCACTGTGTCTTGCCCCGTGAAAGTTGTCACCCTGGGAGACATACTTCCAATACAGAAACTGTGCAGGGGGCAAACCAGGGGAGACACTGAGCTGAGGCCTGAAGAGGTGGCCTGGACTGAACAGGGAAGCATGCTGGGCAGTGCCAGGCCTTCGGGTCAAGCTTGGAGATGCAGCACACAGGGTTGGAAAGCAAGGGAGTAAATGTTGGTAGAGGAGCGAGGAATAACAGCTGGATAATCACCAAGCCTAAGAACATCACCCAACATTCTCATGCCAAACAAACAAAATAGCATCTCCTTTTACCATAAGGTTAAAGCCAAAGGGTACGCAGGGCCAGCCAAGAGTTCAGTGGACTAAAGGCAGCAGCCAGGATTCAGTCCCCAAGGTGCCATAATGCATCCCCCCAAGGGTGTGCTGAGATGGTGATTGAGACTGGGCATGGTGGTGCACGCCTGCAATCCCAACATTTGGGAGGCTGAAAACAGGAGAATCACTACAAGTCCAATCTACATAGAGAGACCCTGTAAATCCTGTCCTAAACACATTTTTTTAAAATAAGTCTACGCAGGTCAAATCAGAAAAATAGGACTATGTGAAAATAAAGAACAGTTCAACAATGGAAGCAATAATAAATAGGGTAAAAAGTCAAGGAATAGAATGAGAGAAAAGTTTGAGTCATCTCAGATGCAAGGATCAACAGGTAACTGAAAATGTGCAATGTCACTGCTCATCAGAGAAGAACAAGGAGAAGCCTGATGGTGCCTCGCCTCATGCATGGTAGGGCGGTGTCACAGCCTCACCCAGATGTCCTCAGAGCCCCATGTACTCATTGGGGGGACTGCAGGTAGGTGGCAGGAGTACAGGCGTATGAAGCTGGGATTGAAGTTGTGCGGTACTGGATTAGTCCTGATTGTCTTAGCATAGCCCTGCTGTGGGTAGTAGAAGCCCAACCCTGGGTGGGAATAGGCTTTTGGTCTGGGTGGCATAGAAAGGGAGAGAAAGAGGGCTGCTTGCTGCCTGCCTGCCATGAACTATCTGTCCACGCATCCTCTGCCATGCCGCCCTGCCTTGGAGCCAGCCAACTATGGACAGAGACCTCTACAGACTGCACTGCAGGGAGCATCTGTTCTCTTTACTTGTGGATGTCAGGTAATTTGTCCCAGAAATGAAGAAGTAACTAAAACCGAAGGTTACTGGCATAAAAATGATAAAGGTAGCCAAAGATGGTGAGGATGTGGAGCAAAGGGAACCACGTGCTCTCTGTTGCTGGGGTGCGAGCTGGTGTGACCATTATGGCAAACAGCACGGGGAGTTCTCACAAATTAAAAATGAAACTGTCCTACTTACCATAAATTGCTTGCTTTTCTGTAGAAATTTGAAGGTTAGTGCTGAGAGCTAAGACATGCTAAAAGGTCCATCCACAATGGCTGTGGGCCAGCAAGATAGCTCAGTGGGCTAAAGCACCTGCTTAGGTAAGCTTAGGCAAGTGCAGGGACTGTAGTTCGATACCCCGTACCACATGCCATGCCAGCCCACCGCTCCCCGGGTGTGCTGACCCAGCCTCTGAGTCCAGGCGTGGTGGTGCACACCTGTAATTCCAGCACTGGAGAGGCTGAAAGCAGATCACCATGAGTCTGAACCACGTAGTGAGACCAGCTGTGGGTGAGAAGGACGGGCAGAGTAAACTCTTCAAGTATGTTCAGTGTGATACTTTCAAAGCTGGCAACAAAGCATTGCAGAGAGGTTTTGAATACTTTGAGCAAAAATGCAAACCGATGTCCCCACGTATACAGCAAGCAATTGGTAGCCACAGCAGGGCCTGCAGCAGCTGGTGCCTCCCTCCCGGCACTGCCCTGCCTGCTGCATGGGCCTTGTTCCACATTCTCCAATCCCAGAAACCCCACACAGCATGCAGGATATGAACAGGAGCTGAGCAGGGAATCAGTCGGGGGTGTGAAACCAATCCCCAAGGCTTCAGGCTTTGGCTTTGAAATTCCAGGGTGCCTTCCCTTGGCTCCACCTCTCTCCACAGCAGGGAAGATGCAACACTGAGCTTCCAGAGGGAACACACACTAAAGGGAGGCTCACCCAGGAATAAATTATGTCCAGTCAGGGACATGGCTCAGTAGAGTAAGTGCCTGCCTGGCAAGCACAGGGCCTGAGTTCAATCCCCGGTTCTACCAAAAAATCAAAAAGCAAAATAGGTCAAGTCACCTAAAGCACATGAGTCCTGGTGGGGTGAAGGAGGGCTGGAGGTGACTTACCAGGAAGGGAAAATGAGACCCCAAGCTGACTGCTGCTGCGACCTTTTTGTGGTGGTGGGAGAGGATGGTGAGAGGAAAGAAAGAGAAGTCATTCCATGGAGAGCAAGAGCCACAGCAAGCGTGTGGGCTCTTCTGCAGTTTTGGGCTAAATTGCTTGATTACACTCAAAGAGCTTTAAAAAGCAAAGACAAAATACATAGACATAGGTGAAGACTTGCTGCTCAAAACCACAGTTTCATGGGAAAATTGTACTGAGGAACAATAAATAGTCATATCAAATTAAAAACCTTCTGCACAACAAAAGACACAACCCACAAAGTGCAAAGACACTGCACAGAATACCGTAACATTGCCACAGATATTCCTCAGATTGAGGACTCATGTCTGGAATATACAAACTTAGAACCTCTCAATATAAAATACCCAATCAAAAACAGGCACAAGAAATGAGTAGAGCCTTTACAGAACAAGTACAATTTGCCAATAAACACATAAAAAAGTCAGCCTCACTGGCCACTACAGAAATGTGGGTGAAGACGCCAAAATTCCGTTTTACCCCAGAAATATTGGACGTGACCAAGAAATCAAATCATAAATAACAAATACTAATAGGCTGCCAGGAGAAAGGAACCTTCTACATCATTAATGGAAATATAAACTAGTGTAACTATTGTAAAAAACAAAACTCTGGGCAAGGAAAATTCCAGCTGTGGAAAGGAACGGTGGGCCTTCTGGGCCAGCGAGCATCCCCAGAAGCCTGGCCTGTGGGCCACAGGCACTGGAATTCCACCGCAGCCAGCGGACTTTGCATATCTCACCTCCTGCAGCCCCTGCAGAAGAGCACTAAGCAATGCATGCCTGAATCTTCTTGCTGGTCCATCTCCCAGCCAGAAAGCCTTTAGTGAACATGAACTTCATACATACATAAACAATCTCCAGCACTGCCCAGTCTTGGAGCATCTGAGTTGCTTGCATATCCAATGATAAATTACTTTTTTTAGCTTGAAGCTAACAGGGAGATTTGGATTTGGTTTTTACAGCTCAGAAATTCCCCTTAGGAGCCCTAAAAATGTATCCTTAAAATTATTATTTTGAGCACTTCACAAAAGCACTGATATTAATGTGATAAAGTTTTCTTACATTGACTTAACCTAGAAAATGCACTGCAAATACCCCCAACTATCTCGTAATCATTAAGCACATTTGAAAAGTAATAAGGACAATGTGGTGTTTATGCTAAGCAGGGACTAATGGGTGTGATTTGTGCTTGATGCTGGGCTACATTGTAAAATAATTTCCTCCATTGTACTTTGTTCAATTTTAATGGAAAGAAAGGAATTTTGTTTGTATTCATGTATTAATGGACCCAAAGAATATTTATTGAGCAGCTGTTCTGGAGAGAGTTGGACTTTGAAGGAGCAGAGCATGCTGGCTTCTCCCTGGTTCTCCTCTTGCTGACATGAATGAGATATAATGCTTTGTGTGTGTCTCCCAAGAAGATGGCTCCACACAGTAACTTTTCATGCAGTAACATGCAGGCAGCGTGCGACCACCCAGGGTTCATCTGCTTCATTCTGATGACCATCCTTATTTGTCCACTCAGTTTGGCAACTGTTAGCTCAGATGCATTTAGGTCACAGCCTGAAACCCAAGATTCTCTCAGACCTGGCGTCACATTGTCATGGCTCGTTGGACCACTACTGTGTAGCAGGAAGTTTTTGCTCAGAGTAACCTGCCACTGAAACTACCCATATGCAAAACAGTGAACAAGCCTAAGGCCTGTGACTTCACAGTTAGAGACTTACGTACACTGAAGAAGTGAGCACTGTGGAGCCCACAGGGCTGGACACTGCCGTCTGTCCATAAAGAAGTGGCAGAATCTGCCTTGCCATTCGGCCAGTGCAAGTGGCGCCTCCTTTCCTCTCCATGTGGGAAAACGTCAAGGTAGAGGGGTGAAGGCAGTTGCAGAGTGCTCGGCCTCTTGATGGGCAGCAGCAGGAATGAAGAGGTGTCATCTTCTCTGCTCCAAAGTCAAAACTGACCAGCCAAGAGCCAGTGATCTGCTCACGTCCTGTGGAAAACCCTACAGTTCACTTCCTGTGCAGACCCTCCTGTGAGGAGAAAACCCAAGCCACCGCCAGAGGGGGGCACCCCCAGGAAGTGTGCCTTAAGTGCACTGGGGAGTGGTCAGAGCTTGTGCCCTGGCTGGTCCTCCCGCTTCCCTGGGGAAGAGGACGGTAGGAAGGGCAGTGGGCCATGCAGTATGCCAGCCATGCACCTTATCTGGCTTCCTGAGCCTGTGGAGGCAGGAAGGAAAGTGGGGAGCATGGGCACTGCCCCATAGGAAGAACACACAGGTACTGTGAGGGCTTCACACTTGGGTGGAGGCTGGACTGGTAGGGGGAGGGGCGGCTTGCATTAAAGGAGCCTGCAGCACAGGGCCACGCCAGAGGAGCAGCAGCATCTCCAGGACAGAAGTCAATGCCCTGCAAGACATCGCTGACTTCGGGTGAGAGACCAGGCACAATGAGAGCAGCACCACCCCAGCACCGCTGACCACCAGATCCGGGCCTGTGCGCACAGGCGGCCATCTCCAGCCCTGGTCCCTAGAAAGAGGCCCAGACCCAACAGAAACACCAGAGGACAGTGTGGTGGTGGGTACACTGTGTCAACTTGAGGTGTCAGAAGCGTGGCTGGATCTGTGGGTGATGCCACGCCCTAGGGTGGGGAGGGCCCGCCCAGAGTGACTTAGCCCTTATAGGGTGTATAAAAGGTTGAGAAAGGCTCCTGGGCTCCACTTCCTCGGAGAATCTTGGTCTTCGCAGCCACCACTTCAGAGGAGCTCCGATCTTCACAGTGGCTGCCACTTCTTGGAAGAGCACTGGTCTTCATAGTCAGTGTAGAACAGAGAGAGGCTTGATGGATGCCACGGCTGCCATTCCTCCTCTGCTCGTCACTGCTCTCTGCCACCGAGAACTACTGCCATCTGCCTTGGAGCCAGCGGGAGTACGGACTAAAACCCCCACTGTGAGCTAAATAAACCTCTCCATTCTTAACTTTGGGAGTCAGCATTTTGCCCCAGCAATAAGTCAAAGGTAACTGAGGCAGACAGACAGAAAAGACAGAAGAGACCTATGCCGTGGGCCAGAGTGTTGGGACATGAGTGTAAGTTAGCCTGAGGAGAGATAGTGCCTGCTTAGGCAAGTGCAGGGTCTGGGGCTTGATTCCAGGCATCACACGTGATGCTGGCCCCAACCCCAGACACACTGAGCCAGCCCCAAGAAGAGGCGCTGTCCCACACGCCTGTAATCCCAGTGCTGCGGAGGCTGACACCAGAAGATCACTGCAAGTCTGAGCTGCATAGTGAGGCCCTGCACCAAATACATAAAAGGAAAATGTTGCCTGAACTCTGTCACCACTGCCTTTCCCCAAGGTTCCCAGTGAGACACGATGACTGTGACTGCCACAGAGGGTGCAGCACAGGACCTCACCTCAGTGCTCAGTGGTCACAGAAAGCCACGACTTTCTGTTTTGGCCTAAGCACCCCGGGGAAGCCTTCCAACACTGTCTCTGGCACTAAGATGCCTGAGGTGTATTCTGCTCCTGTGGACTGCACATGGCTGCATTTTGTGTCCATCTAATTAATTCTTATCACATTCTATGAGCTCAAAATTGCAGTGACAGTCTTGGAGCAACTGTAAATGCAGACTTTGATTAATCTTTAGAAGGGCAAGTTCAACAGCGCTGTGCAGAGCAAAGAGGTGGAGCAGAAAAAGAATTGTAGTGTTGCTGTTTATTAAGAGAAATGCTTCCCCTGAATTTTGCATTCTGAGTAAATAAAAGAAAATCTTAGCACCTATTTATACAGCGCAACGTGGAGCAGGGCCTTCCCGGTTGTCGTCATGTTTCTATAAAACACGGAAAAAGGATTAGATTTTGCCTCACAAATATGCATGTTGGATATTTTAATTGGAAATCTTACATATCAGAGCATTTTTCTATGAAAATCAGCAGCTGAGCCTTGGGAGCACAGCTCTGCAGGCATTTCACCGGAGTCCAGGGCTCAATGACCCAGGGGACGCTATTTCACACAATGTGGCTTTTGCACTGGTGATTTCTTGCTATATCAGAATGGAAGCCAGGCCCAAATGTCAATTTGGGGCTGGAGCAAAGGCCTTAAAATATTTCACCCTAACCCTGAAAATTTCTTCAAGAACCAAGTTCTGTTCTCTCCACTTTGGGGTCCTGTGTTGCACACCCTCGGTAGTTCTCTGCTGTATTTAGCACTACCACTACTGTACCATGGCCACGTATCTGCCTGACTAGGGCTCTGAATGTCCCAAGATGCCATCCCTGATATGGTCCTGAAGGGCAACAGGTGGCGAAGAGTAGACGCCAGAGCTCCAGATACACTGAGTCACATACCTGGTCAGTCTCCAGCAGGCTCTGCTTTTTCTGAGTACTTCCTGAGTAGGGTTGTCAGAGTTAGCAAATGAAAATGCCAAATACACTGGTACATACAAATTTCATGTGAATAATGACTGTTGAATGTGAACAGATCCCACACAACATGCTACTCACCAGTTAGCCACCACTTATCCCAAATCCACACTCACCTGGGTGCCCTTCATCTTACGTGGAAACTATAATCTGACCCCATAAGAAATACGAGTTCTGCATTCTCTCGCTGTGAGACATGGGCAGGAAGACAGCACGGTGTTAAAGGGCTCAGGCAGGCGTGAGAAGCTCCCATGGCACATGCCTCCCTGTGCCACTCAGCATGGCGAGCTCGCTGCATGTGCTGGCTTTGCGAGTGGAGATTTAGCCAGCTTTTGGTCGAAGCTATGTTTTAGAAATGCACCCATACTCAACATAGGCAGGCTTTCTCCGGCTCACCACTCCCTGGATGACACATCTGGCCACTCAGCACTTTCCCTGTATTAGGTTTTATAACTGATTTAGAAATGGTTTCAGGAGCATCTTCATAGGCTACATGCAAATACTACCATGTTTCACACAAGGAGTGTGAGCAAGCACGGGATCCACATGGGGTCCTGGAACACCCCTTTAAGGCCAGGCAAGGAGGATTGGGACACACATCATTTGTAAAATGGGGATGATAGCTCTCCTCCAAATGTTCTCATTTGTAAAATGAGGGTGATAGCTCTCCTCCAAATGTTCTTAGGATCTAGTGGCATAACGAGTGGTCAGAAATTGGAGAACACAGTGTAAATACATTTTTGTCAGAATGTCAGAAAGAGCCAATATTGATTACTGTGAAAATAATCTGTGTTACTCCAAATTCAAAACTAGACACCGTGGCACATACCTGCAATCTCAGCACTCGAGAGCCTGTGGCAGGAGGGTTGCCACAAGGTCAAGGCCAACTTAGTGCAATGTAATTGCTGTGGGGCCTCAATCCTAATGCCCTTTGAATGGCAGTCTTTTTATTTTCAGAATGAACAAATGTAGAAACATTTAAAATGATTTTAGGTCTTATATGAATATCTTAAAACCTTTAGAAAACTGAGTCAAATGACAGAAAAATAAAGAGGATTTGGTGGGCTTTTATTTTTAAATAATGAAAATAAAATTATTTTATTTGAATTTGCAACACAATAATAATAGTTTAATAGTCACACATGGAAAATACTCTTAGAGCATGCGTCAGGTGCAGTACCTGCCTGTGAATTCTAGACTCACACACATGGCATGTTCAGGCTCATCCAGTTTCTGACAGGATTGCTGATGACTTGGACTAAAGCAGCATGACACCCTGGTGTCTGAGGTCACACAGAGATATGTAGGTAAGATACACAATGCACTCATGGAAAGGAGGTGCTGAGCAGTGTGTGTGTGTTGTGTGTGTGTGAGAGAGAGAGAAACAGAGAGAGAGAGAGCCATTGAGTCTCCCGAGTCTGGAAGGGAAAGGAGGCAAAACACCGAGGAGGAGCCAGCTGGGCAGCGCACCCTGTCAGCAGGGAGGCCAGGAGGAGCCAGCTGGGCAGCGCACCCTGTCGGGGCTCCTGCCAGGCCCTGGAGGTGCAGCTGGTGAGCAGCACTGGGCTCCGCTGCTTACCTCTGCCCTCAGCAGACGGTCCTTAGGCCAGGATTCACAAGTGCCAGGGTTGTGTCGCTGCTCAGAGCAGGCACAGGGCTGACTGCGGGGGGCTGCAGGAAGGCGCCCGGGACGCAGTTAGCAGAACTTGGCGTCCTCCAGAGGTCTTCACGCAGCCCTGCCTCGTGCACGGCCCTCCTCGCAAGCAAGGCAAAAGTGATTACCATATCTGTTTCCTACGGATGTCCTGGTAATGGAGTACGAGAGCGCTTACAAAGCACTGGTCACGTGACCGGCGAGGAGTAAACATTCAATAACTGCAAAGCTGAAGCTGAGTGGTAAATTTAGAGCCTTGTAATTATTGAACAGTTAGTCACTACAGAGCCCCGATTCCAAGCCGGCAGCCTGACTCCAAAGCCAGCCCTCTTAATCACTATCTTGCTCTGTCGCCATTAATTATCCATTAATTTTCATAGAACATCTGAAAATGCATCATTGTGGTTATTCTTAATATTGATCAAATGAGCCACAGAGAACGTTAAAGGCTCAGCCAAGATTTTCACAAAGGAGAAGTTGCGTCTCACAGCAACTATTCCCCACCGCGGTTCTGAAAAGAAACCTTAATGGTGTGTGCATCGCGCCCTGTGTTAAAGTAGCGAAGGGCGAGGAAGAGAAACCCTGGATGCCGTCCTTGCGTGGAGTTGCTTCCTTTCTGATCTAGAAGGTGACAGGGCACCACCAATGAGAAGGGAGGTGCGGAGTGGGCGCGCAGTCGGTCCTCGGAGTGCACACAAAGGAGTGAGGGGACCCCGAGAGAACCCCAGGAGCTTCCAGGAGAAGAGAACCTTAGAACCAAGTGCAGAGAGAGAAGGCGGGTGTGGGCTGGCAAGGCTCCCGGCTGCCGCAGCCCTCCTGCCAATCAACAAACCCTGCCTGATCAGGCCTGGGCCCGTGCAAACAAACCATCATGCTGTGCGTCTCCAGCTCCAGTGACATCCTTTCCAGGACAACCGTGAGACTACTTGGGCCCCCGCTGGAGAGGGGGCTGCTGAGGGCAGGCCGTGCGCGAGCGCAGCGTGGTAGCAGCTGACCTCCTCAAGGAGAGCAGGAGGAACTTCAGGACAGCTAGGGTAGCAGGAGGACTCAGCTTTGTGGGTCTCCTCCAGTCTTGGGCCCTCTCTTGTCCTAGCTAGGTGCCATGCACTCGGCAGCGTCTCCTTGCAACCCCCCCCCCCCGCCTGTGCTCTTCTTCCAGATCTCTCATCTTCTCACACCACCCCAAAAGACAAATGAAAATAAAACAAACAAACAAACAAGTGTGTGGAAGCTCTTCCTTGGAAGGCTTTGAGAGTCTATACTATGAAGACACCGAGTGCGACTGGCTGCTCTCCAGGTGGTTCTGCAGTCTGCTAAATAGCTCAATTAGTGAGCAGGCTCTCGCTCACTCTCCTCCTCTGCCACTCCTTGAATTCTGCCAAGTGCATGCCTTGCTGTTGGGAAGGGGCAGTGCCAAGGAGCCTACAGCTCCCTGAATGGCCCTGATGCTGGCCCGGACACCTGTGGAGTGACGCCTCCTTGAGAGGGGCCCGAGGAGCAGTGAGGTGAGGAGCCCCGAGAGGCCCCTGGGCAACCTGCCCACTTCACAGACAGCCGCCAGAGCTGGGATAGGGTGGAGAGGGACAGCCCAGGGGAGCTGGAAGGCGCATGGGTGGAGAGCAGCTCAGCGTAGATCTGGGGTAGGTCCCAGGGCAGCAGCAGGCATGGGGCATACTTTAAGGCATATTTCAAAGAAATACAGTTCTCGAAGATGCACACGCTGAATGCACGAGGGTGATAGGATTCGGCTGTGTGGCTTCGGCACCTCTCCCTGGACTCTGTCTGAACTCCCCCCCACCCCCACCCCCGCACACGCTCGCATGCACTCACCCACACAGCAGCCGGCTTGCAGACCTATGCTCTACTTAGTCTATTTGTGGCCCCATCAGACATAAACAAGTGTCAGAGGGAGGGCAGGTGGGTGCCACTCTCTGTGTGGCATGATTCACCATCTCCCCAAAACCTGTCACAGGGCGCTGAGGCTCCTGCAGAACCAGGGGCGTTGGTATTCGGAGGTAAACACACGGGGCCTGCTGTCTATTTTCGCAGTACGTTCGTCGGTGCGGGCCATGTGATACCCAGGTATCCATTACACTGTGGCATTTCCCATATACAGTGCTTCTCTGGCTGAATCCTTACAGCCTAGCAATTAGGTGAAAGAAAATATTGTTTGCGAAAATACTTTTAGGGGGCATTACATTTATCCTAGAATATTATATTTCACAATTTTAGAAACATTAAGTCCCAACATTTACATATAATTATTATGGTTATACCCTAGAGAAGACATTTAAATGTCCTTACCCTATCTGTTGGGTATGTGTTTCTCTCCAAAGGACAGCCCTGTCAAACAATTAGAATGCTGAAATAAGAGAAAATATTCTGGGTTGCTAAATTGGAGAAAAAGTTGCCCCAAGATAAAAATTCTTAATGCAAAACTGTACTTTGATTTGGGTGGTTTATTTTTGTTATGACATTATGGGGATTTTTTTTTAATTTTAAGCATAAAATCATGCAACTCAATTATCAAGATATTTGCATCTGAGAAAATCAAATACTGAAATTAGACTCAGTGATTTTTATGTGGAGTTGAATCTATTTCTTTGTAGCTTCTGTGGGTACTTGGAAGGGTTTGCCACGCATGCTAATGCGCTTTGTGTTTTAAGTAGTGACTTTGCACATGGTAAATCTGACACATTTGAGCTGTAGACCTAGGCCAAGCTTCTGCTGGTGCTGCAGGAGCGAGTCCTGGAGGTCCCTCCCCAAAGACCTCCCGAGGCCTCCTCCTCTGATTAAGAGACAAACACCCATAAGCCTCTGCCTTTCCACTGGGCCTACCTTCACACGGAAGAGAAAGGTTTTTGTTTTGTTTTTTTGTTTTTTTTTTTTTCATTTTAACGTTAATGGCAGGGCTTCACTATCTTAACACACACCTATATCTTTATAGATCAACAGTGGAAGCTAATATCTGTATAAGACACTACTACAACATCATATGAGGATAATCAGCCATCTATTTCCATTTTTTCCAAGGGAGAAAAGGAAGGGAAATGAGAGAGAGAAAGAAAGAAAGCATAATCAAAAGCGTAAATGACAAAGAGTTGACAGTCACATTCTGTGGTAAATGATTCCAGAGTCGCTGGCCTGCGGAGCCGCCGAGGAAGTCCCCAGCAGACCTGATTAATTCCAGTCTCTCCAGCTGCTAGAGGAGCAGAGGGTAAGCAGTTTCGCAGAGAGGAGCCTATTACCACTACGAGGCTGAAATAGATCTAATCAACTCACAGCCGCTCAAAAGAAAACTTTACAGGTCTAGCTCACTGAGGCAGCGCTTTAAACTGAGACTGCAAAGGCCGGCGGGAGTCCAAAGCGTTTAGTCTTGACTGTGGCTCAAGGAAGGATCCTGCCCTTGGCTGAGCCAAGCTAATTTACCAAACATGACAAAGCCTCCCAGACACTGTGACATCATTTGTTTAAGAGCGCCCGTGCTCATAGCAAAGGATTGTGAATATTACTTTTTTTTCTTCAAAAACAGTTAATTTGTTGATATTTCATCCGTGTTTGGGCTAATTACACGCACCATTATAAATGTCTGGACTAACCTACTTTAACATTTAATTTAAACAACAATGCTCTGTAATTTGTCACGGCGCTCCCAAAGTGACGCACATTGCAACTTTGTTTTCTAAGCCATCGACATTTTCTCCAAGCAGAGCATCTCAGAAGGAAGCTCCTGGCCAGGAGGAGTTGCAGAGAAACCGAGGCAATGCTCCCAGCCCCCCCGCTGCTCCAGCAGGACACCAAGTCCCACAGCAGTTTGGGTCACGGTGCTCCAGAGGATGAAATAGCAAGAATCACGCAGTGCTGCACCCCACAGCCTGCTGGATTTTTTAAAAAATTCCATGCCCCATGTTGGATTGTACGATCACCGCCTTTTAAATGGAAACTGAACAGAGGAAAATTATTAAGGCCAGATTGAAACCAAATAACCATTTGTCTTTTCAAAAAAAAGTTGGGTTTTCTCTTAGAAATCGTTGTAAGATTTGCAGAGGTGAAATCTGCTTTTATTTAAATAATCAAGATTTGGAAACTCTCCATGAGTAACATGATATGTTGTTTAGATAGCAAATAGGCGTGCGCACACATGCACAAGCACACACACACACACACACAATCTTATTACACATATTGATTACTAATGAATTCACTAATCATTCCACTGAAAGAAATCAAACAGGAGTACACACATCAATGAACTCAGTTGAACTGAGTTGAATTATACACGATCATCTACAAATTGTTCCCTACAAAAATTTTTATGTCAAAGAAGATACAGCAAGAGCGAAAGGGCGAGTGGGGAGAAGCATGTGTGGGATAAGTGACAGCTTAGAATATTGATCTTTGCATCTGAGCAAAGATCTCATGTCTCTCTGCAGATAGAATTTCAAGCACAGCAGTCTTAAGACTACAGGTGTGCAGTGGCGAGGGTCACAGGACTTCTGGGTGCACCAAAATGCCATTTAGGATTTTTTTTTCAGTTCGCGTTTGCAGTACATAATAACTGAATTCATGGTGCTGATTTGGCACCTGCACGTAATGCAGCTCAATGTTGAATACTCTTCTCTTCTTCCCCTTCGCTCTCGTGGAAGTTCAGAATTTCAGAAGAAGCAAACTGTAGTGCCTCAGTATTCTAAGAAAACAGAAGGTTTCCTTGGAGTCTGGCTGGAAGATGTAGGGAGCACCCCTGCTTGGTAGGCACCTGCACACAGCTCATGCCATTGTTACGGAGGGCCGGGCTCTTGAGCCACTCACACGTAGAGCACTCACTCAGCACAGGAAGTGCCGCCGCTTGCAGCACAAGTCTGAGCTACTCGTCCCCCGGTGCTTGCTCCTCCCTTCATGCCAAGAATCCTGAGATGCAGCACGAGATCCATATTAGCGCATGATTTGTCAAGGTCTGATTTTCAACCAAACACTGCCTTGGATCACACTGTGATCCCGAGGTGCCTCACTCCAATTCAAGCTGTCCTTGCACCTCAGGTCAGAGAAGCATGGCCTTTCCTGAGGGCCTCACTTTTGTCCTGTGGAGGCCGTAGGAAGCCATATAAAACACGGACACCAAAAGCCCAGCAGCACCCAGGTGCCACCCAAAGGCAACGGGGCTCTGCGACCCAGCAGGTTGCTCCAGCACAGTGGCATCTCCCTCACAGTCATGGACACTGAGGGCAGACTGACATCTGTCTCAGTGACAGTCGGTTCCCAGTGGCCTCAAATGTGCAAGCAATTAGGCAGCTGCACCTATAATTGGTTTGCTCTGCTTGTTTTATTCTTCCAGAGAAGAAAATCTACCAAGGGTGGGTTTTACATAATATAGGTAATATTTAAAAAATGTATTATGGTTATGATTCTGTGCTATCTAACACAGATGAGGATGAGATGAGAATATTTGTGAAGTGTCAGACCCATGTGGCACCAGGAGTTGGCCCGAGCCCTGAGAAGGAAAGGTCCCACTGGGACCAGGTCATAAAGAGCACGGCAAACCCGACCTCAATCGCAGTCTGTTCCAAAGCTTCAGGACATAGCATTCATGTTATTACTGGACAAGGAAGTAGCTGGGAGCAGGCTCAGCAGAGCCAGATAAGGAAGGATAGAAACGCCAGCATGAGCCTGTCTGGAAAAATCACAACAGGGAGGACTCGCTGGCACTGGCAGTGGCCCCGGTCCTTTTCCAAGGGGAGCACCTGGAACTCCCCCTTTGTTATTTGGAAAGAAAAACAAAAGTAAGAGTTATCCAGATCTTCACATTGGAAAACTTTGAGGATTACAGTAAAGAAAACCACAGGCTTGTAGTTAAGTTCTACATGTAAACAGGCAGGATGAGCAATGGCTGGCAGGAGGGCCTGGATAGCACTGACCTGCTATGCTGCAAGTCTAGAAGTAGGCCCTGTGGAGATGGATCTGCTGCTAGGTGGGCCACAGCGGAGAATCTGCTTTGTGTAGACTCACAGTGGCGCTGGCTGCTGGACCCGAGCACGCTACCTCCACAGTTGGTGCTTCTCCGCACAGCGTGTATCCAGTTTTCCACACACACCCGCGAGTGTCATCGCGGCATCTGGATGAGGGCAGTCCCTCAGGGCCACCAAGGACACATGAAGGGCTGCTTGTGCAAGGGGCCCATCCCACAGCCAGCCCAGGGACCAGCTTGTCCTGCCAGGCAGATCATCAACATTCAGAGCTTGCAGAGATGAAGGTTGGTTCTGCATCCACCTGGCTTTGTTTTGTGATTTTTACCTCTCCGGGCAAGATCATAGCACTATCCGATGTGATCCAGCCAGGGCGGCGGGCACCCCCACAGATTCCCGGGCTGCATTCCAAGGGCAGCCTGGGCCTTCCTGACTGCCACCCCCACAAGGCTGTGCCTTTTAATGGAGTTCAATAGGCCTCATGTTTCTTATTATGATTTCTTTTAAAATCTCTATGTACTGTACTGTTTGTGCTACTGAATATTGCTCTCATGTTCTTTAAATGCCAAATCCTCAACATGGAAGAGTAAAGATGTTCTAATTAAACTCAATCCATTTTACATCTATTAATTCATACTGATCTCTCATCAGATTTCCTAAGTGAAGTAGGGTTGGGGCTGGTTGGCAGATGTACCCGGTGCAGCAATGTGGTGAGCAGGCAACACCAGTGACCACTCTCAAGCTGGATTCTTTTCCTTGTTCAGATACTGAAGGATTATATTTCAGTTCTGCTAGACATTTGGCCTCAGTAGAGGAGGCTACATGTTATGGCTCCCCTGAGTGCATAGCAGTTGTAGCTATTTTAATTATTTCCACCATTTAGTCTTTTTCCTACAGAGGCTACTCATTCTTCTGATTTGTACCCAGGATAAAAATGATGGCCAGTGGGTACCACCAGGCTGTGGCAGGAAGGGCTCAACATGACTGTGTCCTTCTAGTGAGCTGAGTGAGTCCCCGCCTCCCAGAAGTGGCCCACATTCCATTAAAAGCACAGGTAGAACATCACCAGCATCAAACACAGAGGGATGAGCAATTTTGGGGTGTGTGTGTGTGTGTGTGTGGGTGTGTGTGTGTGTGCGTGTCACTGGAGATGAAACCAAGGATCTTCACTCTGAGCTATGTCCCCAGCTCTTTTTTTTTTTAATTTTTCATTAGGTTGCCCAGCTGAGCTCAAGCTTGATGATCCGTCTGCCTTAGGCTCCCAGGTTACTGGGCCAATAAGCATGTACAACCAGGCCTGGCCAACTTAACTTTTTAATGAAATAATTTCGGTTGGAAAAAAAAATAAACTTAAAAAAAAAAAGAAAAAAAAAAAATAGTTCCAGTAGAGAAAGCCGTGTTGAAATGATTACTAATCCTGTTTCTGCATTCTTGTAAAAGAATGACAGAGCTCCACACCCAGGGATCTTGTAGACCCTGAAGAGGCATCTCACACCTGAAAAGATAAATCCCGTGATGTATGAAGACCCCCAAACATTAGGCCAAGTGCTCACATCACTCTTCCCAGCACATGCTATGACAGCATCCTGGGAACATGCCGTTCAGAACTGGACTCCGAATTTGGGAGGCTCTGCTTGAGGCATCTGTGTGGATTTGTCCCTGGGGACAGAAGGCTGAAGGAGGGCCAGGGCAGGGCTATGCAAATGACAACATTCAGCATCAAAGCTGAAGTCCCAAGACCTCTGGTCAATGGGAGGGTTCCTTTCTGCCCCCTGGTGGTCAGAGAGGTGCTTCTTCAAATCTAGGACACAAGTTGTGGGACTTGGATTTCCGTGGATTTCTCAAAATTGGTTTCTGGAAAAACAACAACGATGATGTGGTCAGATTTAACCAATTTTCTTTGCCGTGAATGCTCTGAAGCAAAGCAGCCATGCAGTAAGGGCGGGTGCTCACCTGTCCTTGGGGATGTGGAGTGACACTTCGGCGGCAACGAGCAGCTCGGTACGCTGCGGACAAGGGCTCATCTCCCCCGTGAGTTTCCTTCTGCACCAGTCTCTCTTCCCTTCTCGCCTGCTCAGATCCAAGTCAGAAGCTGAGGAGAGAAGGCGCTTCCGTTTCCCGTTTTTGCTCTTCCCTGAGGTTTTTTTTCTGGGAGCCACTCTTCTAAGTGAAACTGCAGTTGCTTCCAGTTTGGTTCTGGATGTCCTGTGCACCCTGTGGACACTGATGTCCTTTGGTGTCTGTGACATTATGCTCCCAACAGGTTGCTGACTTCATAAGACAAGCAATTTATCATCTTCTTTTATTTTCCAGGTCGTATAAAGTAAACACAATATAAAAATGAATTAATAAATGCACCCAGAGCAATTTCATTTCCATTTTGCCACGCTTGTAGAAGTATTTTGGAGTGTGAGATGCTCTGAAATCTTATAAAATTCTTGCCAAAGGTAAAAATAATATGTAGTGATGGCATTCCCTTTTCACAAATGCACATATTGTAGAACCTGTGCCTAGCCACAGGATTTCACAATCTTTTGGGATTGGCAATTCACACGGTGCAAAATCCCATTTGCAACATAGCTTTCCCCAATCCCATGGGATTCATCGTGAGACCGTTTTAATGTAATGCTTTTCTTGTACTTGAGGACTCTGGAATGATAGCCCCTCATCTGGGACAGAAGGACATTAGACACAGCTGAGATAATGAACTGGCAGCAGAAAAATGGTTATATACTTTATAATTTTGTCTTCCCTGAATACTTCTTACCTGATTTTCCTGTTTTTAGAATTTCTACCATGACAAAGGCATAGGAAAGCAGACCCCAGGTGGCTACCACATCCACCTACTGCTCTTGGAAATGTGAAGTGGGTCACGGTCCTGTAAAGTATTCCCTGCATGCTCCTCGCCCCTGCCCCTGTTCTAGGAAACTGACCTTGACCCCTCCAGCTTGTGAATATTGCCCCTGCTGCCATAGACACGTTCTATGGTATGTGATATCTGAAGACAAATACCTGTTCTATTTTCATCAAAGCCTCTCCCAACCCTGTGTTTTTGTTTTTTAATTTTTATTTTGAGAAAAAGATTCTTCCAGAAAATGTTACACACATTCACAAGAACAAACACCAGACAAGGCTCCTTTTACTTGCCTTGTACGGGAGATCACATGTGCAGGTGTCCGGCCACCTCTGGAAGCCGAGCAGGCAGTGAGCATGAGCTCGCTCATTGGCCAAATGTCAAGGCACGATGTCAATGTGCAGGTATGAAGCGGAGCCTCACTGACTGGAGCCAGAGTCCTTCCGCCTGGGAATGCAGGCTATGGGGCTTGGCTCAGCCTACAGCATCCTCCGCATTGGATCCAGGCATCGGGAAGGAAGCGGAAGGAGTCCAGCCTACGCACTTGCTGGCCCCATGCGGCTCCATCTCTGGCCTTTGGTGGTCCCAGGACTGTGCCTCCCGCGCCCTTCTCTGGCCCAGCATCATCACACAGACGTAGGGAGTTAGTTTGCCACAGCTGCAAGTCATAAACAAAAACAACAGAGCCTTTCCCCCAGAAAATAAAACCCAACGTGAAAATTAGATCATCCTTCCAATGAAAGTGACCAAATGAAAGAAAACAAAAGCAAACAGATTTAAAAAAAAAAAAAAAACTCCTGTAAAAATGAAATGTGAAAGCCAGCTATGAGTCCTCTCCTCGGGGTCCATCTCTTTTGAGTAAGCAGATAACTGACTTTTAAGCCCTCACATCTCCTTGGTTCCATTCACCAGAAATGAAAAAAGGAAAAGGGGGAAGCAATAAGCCTTCACCCATTGTGTCCTGGGACAAAAAGTCACCAAATTCAGCAATTCAGAAAATTTCCCGATTTATTTCTTTAGCAGATGAAGGACCTCCTCTGTGATATACATTTAAGAATGAAACTTAAATTAGCTTCTTAAAGTGGTCTTGTGACTTTAATTATTCACAAAGTACACAAATTTAATGAGTTTTTAAATATTAAAACTCTTCTCTATTGTCACTATGGTGAGCTCTTAATTTACAGAGCAATTAAGTCAGGACCCCCATTTATCAGGACCTGCGCGTTTGTTGAAAATGTAGTCAGTTTTTATTAATTGATGCTGTGGAAAGACTGAGATGAAATTAATGCATGTCTTCAGAGGCCGTGCTGGCAGTGGCAGGGAGCTAGCACAGGGCAGCGCGAAAGGTGAGTGAGGAGCTGCTTTCGGGCTACTTTCGAGACTGCTGAAGAACGAGTGCCACAGTGGTGAGCCGCTCTGCCAGAACGCTCCGAGGAGATGCCCCCGAGTTCTTCTCCGGCAAACATCTGTCATGGGTAGTAGCTGAGAAACAGGGAGACTTCAAAGCAGGGCTTTCTGATTATTAGCAGGGTGTGGGGCGTAATGTTCTTACGTTTTAATACAAACCAAGTGTTGATGAGCTGAGGGGAGAATTAAAAACTAGCCCAAATTCCCTTTGTTCTTCAGGGTGGGGGCTGACAGGAGTGACCCTCAGCACTCCACACTCCAGGAGCCACGCGAAGAAATTCCAGCTCAGTGGTGCAAGTGGGGAGTGGAGTCCTCCGGTCACTGCCGTCTGGTATCACCTCCCGTGTCTCCACCCTGTCGTCTATCATCTGCCATCCAGCACAGATCACTGAGGGACACTTGGGTTCCAAAATCTATGATTCCAAAAGAGCAAGAAGACCAAATTCAGAGCCTGGTAGCTGACCCTTGCTGCAGACTGCCTCGAAAAGTTCGCTGTAGGGGTGATGTAGGAAGTGGTTTCCTGTTCTGCAATAGCAGTACAAACGCAGAAGGCCCAAACAAGCTGAGCAACGTGGTCACCATTCCAGCCAATGGTTGGAACCGGCCTGTGCCTGAGATACTGTTTCTAGCGGAAGTGCAATGGGCAGGTCGGTGCAGCTGACGGGCCTCATTGTTTTTACACAGAGGGACCGCACAGTCACTGTTGTCCTAGCAGGCTTTCTCTGGGCAGTCCCTAGTTCACCCCCAAAACGTGCAAGATTGCACAGCAAAAGGGTCTCCCCTAAAGCGACTTCCTGCAGCACACAGTTACAGCACTAGCCCCCTTACTGCATCCCCAGCTTCACCTCATTTGAAGCTGAAGAACAGGTTGTCCCTGCCATACATGCCCTGAGGGGAAGGTACAGACAGAGACTGGCCTCTCCTCTTGGATCCCGCCTGGGCTGGACCTGAGGCCTCTGGAGCAGCACAGAGCTGAGCAGGACCACACCAAGTGGACTCCTGTAACCAGGAGCTGGTTAATATACCCCCATTTCTCATTCAGACAGCCAACAGAGGCAAAGGAAAAAAATAGCAGGCAACACACGCTGCCTCCCGCAAATGCTTGGTAATAAATTGTTCTTTCAGCGGTGCAGAAGACGGATCTTTCTCTCCTTTGCCTCTCTCCTGCTCTGAGCACCAATGGAAGGCTTCCTTTCCCACCTGGGCCTGGCTGCCAGTGCCCATAAATTTGCCTATGCAATGCCTGTTTACGGGTCGCTGATGGAACAGGAGCCTGTGCATTCTGGGAGCTCCGGGCAGATAATCACGGTAATTGATGTTTGGAGCTGCGAGCTCCTAGGAGCACAGGGTCTCCTTCTCCCAGTGAGGGCCTGCTCTCTGTTATCAGTCCAGCCCATAATTAAATATCACTCTTTTACAATATGTTTCAGGCTCCTTAATGAGTCTAAAGCAGAAATAGTCACCTCTTTCCCCTCTGAGCTTTATTTGCTTGTTATTAAACAATGTTATTGAGCTGCCTTCTTTCCCTGTGTTGCCAAACCTGCATCATTTCCGTTTTATAATTGCACAATTAGAGCCGAGCTTTTCGCTTTCATACATCAGCAGGGCCTGCGTGTGTGGGTGCGTGCGTAAGTGCGTGTGTGTGTGTGTGTGTGTGTGTGTGTGCATGTGTGTGCAGAGCGGCAAGAAATCAGGTGTTCACACCAACCACGCAAAGGCATCATATTTTCATTAACCGCCGGATTTTGCAAACAGGGAAGCGATTTATCCCAAGTCATTTTCTTCCCTCAGCCCCCTCCACCCCTCTAGCACGGTGACTTTCCCTGTGACCTTGGGCTGTGTAGCCTGGGGTCCAATTTGCGCATTGTTACCGCCTTGCATAATCCCTAGCCCCTCCCCCACGCCCCTTTTTTTCTCCCCCAAGCAAAATCCAGTCATTTATATTCTGAGGCTAAACGGTATTCTTTTGGCCCCCGAAGCTGGCAAGCTGTGTAACACCAGTAATTCCTCCTAACGAATTTCCCGGGAACCCCCCCTTACAGACTCCCCCAGTCCACACCCCTTGCACGCACTCACAGGCAGCCCCTAAGCTGCTCTAAGTAGTGCATTAAGTA
>PVKA01022786.1:0-36593 GCA_004027165.1 Ctenomys sociabilis | reverse complement strand
TTAAAAGGTCATTGAAGATTTCTATGAAAAAGTACCAATATTATGTCAAATTATACATGTATTTTTTTCATATATATGTGTGTGTATGTATGTATAAAGGATAGGGAAGAAATAATATAAAGTCAACAGAAAATAGAAATACACTTTTTAAAGTTTCTAATATTAGGAGAAGATATCATACAATGTATTTTAGATAAAAATTCAAAGATATAGTATAAATCTTAAAACAAAAATTAAGATTAAGCAATATTCAGAAAATTAAATACTAATTAATTTAAAATTAAATGTTTCAAAACAATTGAACTAAGAAAAACTTTTCATGATAGTAAAGAAATACTAAGAATAAAACATAAGATAAATGCTGGAATGACATACAAATGACCATCACTTCTGACAGTTTGGGGAAAGGATATCACAAAATTCTAGTGTGTCGTGGACATGGATAATGACCACGATATTTACTGATGGCCAGGTGTCACTTGTGTGCCTGAGCTACAGCTAATTCCTTAAAATCCACTCTGTAGATCCATATGGAATCTTGACCCATAGAGTACAAGAAAAGTCCATTTGTAGAGTGTGTGGATGGAAATATTTTGCTGCTGTATACAAAAGAATAACTGAAAGGCTACTATTGTATACCTCTTATTCTCCTGTTTAATTGTTTGCCCTATTTGTTGGGTTCTTTCCATTCTTGTTCATGGGGTTGTGATCATTTTGCTCCTCTCTAGAACATCATTTAGTAGTCTGTGTAGGCTTGGCTTTGTCGTCATTAAATTCTTTAGTTGTTCTTTGTCATGGAAGTATTTTACTTCTCCATTACACTTGAAAGAGAATTTTCCAGGGTATATCAGTCTGGGTTGGAATTTGTTTTCTTGCAAGACTGGAAGTACTTTGTTCCATGCTCTTCTTGCCTTGATGGTTTGTGAAGAGAAATCTGCCATTATTCTGATGGGTTTTTCCTTTGAATGTGATCTGTTTCTTTTCTTTAGTGGCTTGCAGTATACTGTTCCTGTGCTGAATTTCTGGGATCTTGATTATTCTATGTCTGGGAGTGGTTTTAATTGGGTTGATGTTATTTGGAGTTTTATATGCTTCAGTTCCCTGAATATCAGATTGTTGCCCCATATTTGGGAAGTTTTCTGTTATTACTTCCATCCATATTCTTTTTATATCATTTGTATTGACTCCTTCCTTCTCACTGATGCCTGTTAGTCTCACACTGCTCATCATTGCATCATCTTGCAGGTGCTGAATTATTTTATCCTGCATCCTAGTTGTTTTTAAGAGATCTTTGCTTACTTTTTCACTAGCTGCAATGATGTCTTTAAGGTCAGAGAGTCTATTTTTACTTTCATTCAAACGGATTTGCCAGCTTGTGATAGAGGTTTTAATTTCCTGAACATCACTTTGGATCTGTTTCATACATTCTATTTCTTCCTTATATTGCTTATTTAGGGGTTCCATCATTTTTATATTCTGCTCTATTTTTTCCAGTGTATTCTTCATAAGTACTCAGTACTTCTTTGATTATAGTTATCACTACATTTTTTACTTCAGAAATTATTTCTGATCTGATCTCTTTTATACCTTTCTGCAGTTGTTTCTTTATTTCCAACAGTATTATTGAGAGATTTCAGGTGTGTCATGTCCATGCTAGTGTCATCTGCATTTGTACTGGGTGGACTCAGGGCCTGAGACTGCTTTTTGTTCCTTCTCTTTATCATGTTGTGTACCACTGACTTTTGACCTTTGCTGTAGAGCTTAAATAGTTATCACCTTAGCACCAGGTCCAGACCTAAGAAGTTCAGGCTCCTTCAGGTGGATATGGCTTGGGTCTGGCTGTTGTGCTCCACGTCTTCCTGCTACAGCCTTGCAGGTGAACCCTTTGTGTCACACTGGCAAGATGTTCTGCTCTTGAATCAGCCGGGTGAGACATGCCTCCAGCCTCTTTGCAGGGAGTTATGCTGAAGGGTTCCATGCTGGGCCTGCTCTCTGGGTTACTTTAGGATCCAGTGGCCTGGGCAGTCTCACATGCCAGGCCTGCCCATTGGGTCAAAATTTATAGCCCATAATAAATAAAGAATAACAGGTAAACTGTATTTTCTTCAATATTGTAAATACTTCCTTCCTCTGATAAAATCCAAGTGGCTCAGAGAGTGGCATGATCACCTTCATTATGCATCTAGTAACATTATTTGCAGGTCAAAGGACAAGCACAGGAACAGCATGCTGGATTGTCCTCATTCCACAAACAATCAAAACTATTTACAACACAAATAGTTATTAGAAATGTGAACTCAATTTTCTCTTTTTATGAGGCATATAAAATTTGAATAAAGAAGTGGTCACATTCCTTACTGTTTGCTGTCTCCTCTATTCCTCACTTTTTTCCTGTTCACCATTGTTTCCTAGAGAGTCATTGCTCATCCTCTTCTGACACCTTGTTTCTGAAGGTACAACTCACAGCAGCAGTAGCTGAAGACACCAGGACAAGTAGACAGTTCATGGTGAAATTGCTGCTTTTCTTCTTTCCTTTTTCTCCCTCCATCTGTCCCTTAATTCAGTGAAAATGGCTGTTCCAAGGTTGAAGGTTCATTTTCTACAAGTCCAGCACTGTGCAGAGCTCTTTGGATAAATATAAAATGTTATGAAAACTTCAGAGACTGTGGTGCATGCAGTCAGGCCAGCTGTAGAAGGGGGATGAAAAACACAGTGCCAGGAAGTTCTAAAATTTTCTCAATTTGAAGATACTTATTTAAGTCAGTAACTCAGACATCTTCTCAAATGGAAATTTACATATTATATCACGTTCTTCTCAGAAAGACTATGTTGATTTGAGGTATTTTGAAAAGAAATCATCAAGAAGGGTGCTCTTGCATTAGGACTGGGAGTTGCCCATCAAGGCAAATCCTTACCATAACACTTCTCTGACAGACATATTTTGATATAAAAACTGAATCTTGTTTTACCTCTACAGATTTTTTTCACCTCACTTTCTCCTTGATTTTATCCCAAGTATTTTGAAACCCTTCCAATTTTGACATCAATCCAATTGCTGTCACTAGAACTCTAGCATAAAATGAAGAAAGGCACATGAAAAGAGCAGCACAAACTATATAAGCACATTTATGCTACATTTATAAGGCAATCAGAGAAAATGTGCATACAGACCCAAGATACACAATCTTTCATGTCTAACAATTCATGGGAAAAGAAATGAATATTTCATGAACCTCAACTAATTAAATATTTTTAATAATAACTAGAATTCAGATGGCATCTAATTGCTATGTTTTTCATGATTGAAACTTTTAAAAATCCTTGTGTATCAATGACAATGAACATGGCTATTTCCATCTATTTTTCTAGATGCTTTTATTATTATACATGTATTCCTTGAGCCAACATGTTTCTCTCTGCTCACAGTAATGCTCTGTGATAAAACTACTCCCAAATTTGATGACTTGGAAGATTTGTCAAATAAGAGGGTCAAGTGAAACTCTGCTGAGTTGGTCCTTGGTGTGCCAGCTCACATATCTACTGGGCCTCTGGCTGGAGTCACAGTAGTGACTAAGCCACGCATCTCTCAGAATTAGTGTGAGTGTGGTCTGCTAGGAAAAGCAAGGGTAGAAAGAGAAAACAGACTTTTTGAAGTGTTTCTCTAAGACTCTATTTCTCTTCAGTTTGCTACCTATTGATCAAAACATGTCTCGTGACCAATCATCCAAGACAGTGGAGGGTAAAGATGAAGGGCTAAAGATATTGGCTAGATAAATTGGGATCATTCATGAAACATATAACAAATAAGGCACTTCTAAGTGCGCAACTTATGCAGTTATGCATATGTGAGAACATATCCAACAAAGGGATAAATCCTATTACCTGTGCTAATCAGTAGGCTAAATGATTTTATTTAGCAACAAATGTAAAATCTAGGTCCTATTTGCTTACAGTATTTTCCCTGACTAAAATAATAAATAGTCCTTATTTATCACTTTGTGATGAACTTAGTTACTGTCATGGACTCTGACTGTTTTGTCTATTTAAGAATTTTTTCACTTTTAGCCCAGTGAATAAATAAAAATATAAACTCCTTCACTATGCACTGTTGATTTTGCTGGAAAGCTTTGGTTCTTGAATGAAGGTAATGGCTGTTCATTTCTATAAATCAGAATGGAAAAGCTTAAACACAATGAGCTGCCAGTGTCTCTGGTTGTATCTTTGGCAAACAGAATTCAGCAATCTGAACATGGCTATGGACATGATTACTGCTGGTTGCCAGAGAACTCTTCATCATAACCTCTTGTTTTAGGTTCTTTCTTAACTTTCTAGCTCTCATAAAACAAAAGCACTCATCAGTATGCGGTCATTATCTGAAAGAATTGGTACACATATACTCCTTCAGTAAATAAATTTAATATTGTATTTTTTAAAATTTAAGAATCAACTAAGGAATTAATCATTTGACTAACCCTCAGAACTTGGTTCCTTATTAAACAATGCATTTATTATGGGTCTCCTTAAACATGTGCCTCTTCAACTTCCCAAGCTATTGAACAATTTGCACTACTGAATGTAAATACTATTTTTTTCTTTCATAGGTTTCCTTAGAGAAGACCCTATAGTAGCGAATGTAAACCCAAAGACTATTTCATATGCAATTTCTCTTTGGCTTCAACATTGGCATGAATATCATTTGTTTCATTTTGTGTAAATATCCAAACAAAATGAACACATTTTAAAACAACAATGATTGTACAAAAGTGCAGCCTTCTGGAAAATGCTTTAAAGTGCTGTGGCTTCTTCAGTTTACAGAAGCCTTGATGTCATTGTCCTTTCCACATCTGTTATTCATATGAGCTACTTCCCAACAATTCAGTGAACAAAGATACAAAAATGTTGCTTCTAATAACTTTCAAGTGTCTTTTTCCTCTGACTCTAAATAAAAGCTTTAGAGATGGTACTTAGTGTCTAGTGAGCCTGTAGCTCAGGGCTACAAGTCCTTTGTTTAAATGAATCTATTTTGTGAAAATAGATTCCTGACAGGCGGGGAAGCTCCTGTGGTGGAGGCGGACCGGACCGCAGTGCCGGCTTTGTGCTCTAAGACCAGGGAGCCTGGCTCCCATGGACATTGCCATGAACTGCTCTAAGCTCTACCATCCTCATCTACATATAATTCTCTATAACTATAGCGATGACATGTGCATTCCAAGGAAATCTAGTTACTGGGGGAAGAAACTAAAAAATCGTCCTGTGAAGGTTGTTTTTCTGTAACACAAATCTCCAACCTCCTTTTTGTAAATCAGAACTTTTGCACTTTTAATTTCCCTTGCAGGATCCACACCTGTAATTCTACACAACCCAGAACCTCCTCAGTTAAAGGCTGAAGAGCTAATCATAACTGTGTTTTTGTTCTACTGGCACAGATGCTTTCAGCTTTAAAACAACCTCCAACTTCTTAATCCCACTCCACGTTCTTGCCAAGCTCTCTGGAAGTCTGAGTTTTGGACGTCCTCCAAAACCACATCTCATCCATATGCCTGCCACAGAGGAAGACATTCTGCAGGCTCTTTCCTTCACTCTATGAATGATTCATGTGTTAAGATCTTAAATACTCACTGAACAGAGAACCTAATGGTTTGAAAACCTGAACTGACGTCAAGGAAATGTGCTGTTTGGGAAGACGCTTTTACTTCTGATTGTTTATCCCAATCCATAATCTGGAAGCCATCTAACAGGCAAGCAGAGAATGTGGTCATATTCCTTTCTTGAGAATCTTTTCTGAAATTCGCCTTTCTGAAAAGCACATCCTCTCTGGTGTCAAAATTGTTGATAACACGGCCGGCCAAATAGCTCAGCAGATTAAAGTTCCTAAAAGCAGGTTCAGGGGCTGCTTGTTCAGTCCCTGGGCCTGCTGTGCCAGCTTCACCCTCGGGGTTCGCTGAGATGGCAACTGAGACTGGGTGAGGTGGCACACACTTGCAATCTCAGCTCTTGGGGACTATAAACAGGTGGATCACTACTAGTCCGATCTAGTAGTGAGACCCTGAACAGCCTGTAGATGCTTCCCTAAACACAGAAAAAAATGTTTACAATAGTATATTTAAGTCTACAATAGTAAAGGTAAATACAATGTTAATGCTATTATTATCCTCCAAGCAAAATAAATCATAATGAAAAATCATTTCACCATATGCAGCTAGATCATAAAACAAAATACCCGTAGAAGTGAATGCTGAGATAAGTAGGAATGATTAATCCAGAGAGTGACAGTTATTCAATCATATCCATGTGCTTCCCATCCATAGAATGACTAAGTCTGAGTACAAAGTATTGAACAAGGTATACTTTTTCTTGTTATTTTCTGCACAATACAGTATCACATTGACTTAAACAGTATTTACATTAGATACTATAAGTAAGCTGAAGTTGATTTAAAATATGTGGGAAGACATGGCAGGTTCTATAGAAATACATCCTTTTCAAGATGGATCTCAATAATCCATAGATTTCGTTAAATGAGAGTTCTGTATCCAGTCCACATGAGGGAACAAATATACGTGTCTACTGTGATGCAATAGAGGATCTTCCTTGCTGCAATTTGGTGGCTTTTAAGTGAACGCAAATGGTCAGAGTGGCCAGAACTTACAGAAATTCAGCAGCAGTCTTAAGAGAAATGTACTGCATTACCCAAACATACCTGTAAGCCAGATTTGACCTGTGCTATCAAATCTGTAACTTTTGACACATTGCTCTACTTTCTGTTTTATTTTAAAGACTGTTGAATAAAATAAAGTGAAATCCATATTCCTTAAAAAAATCAGTAAAACTCTCTTGCAAGACTTTAAAATGTCAAGAATGTAATTTTACTTCATGAAACAGGAAAAAATGGAGGCCTTCAAAGATATATGTCTATGAATTAAAATCTTGGTTCAAATTCTCCTAGCTGTGGAAATTAGAGACACTACCAGAACTCCCCAAATTTCAATTTGTGAAATGGTGATAGAAATGTCTCTGTGTGATCGTAAGAAGCTAATGCACAGCTTAAATGTTTTATAACATTGCATAGTTTTTACAACATAATATGCACTTTATTAATTAGTGTAGTTTTAGGATCATTTTAATAATGATTCTACATAAGTTTTTAAGAAAACTGTTATATTTATTGAGCCCTTGCTATGTATTGAATATAATTCTAACTCTAGAGCATTTAACTATGACAACAATTAACTCTAGACAAAAGGCAATTGAGGCCAGTTTGTCTGAAGTACATCAGACCACCAAATGAAGGCATTAAGTGTGGAAGAAGGGATGTACTTAAACAAAGGCTTGTGCTACTACTGTATAAAACCTTCACCTTTATACTAAATCATAAGTCTGCCATATTCAAATTAATCTTTGAGCTTTTTCAAAGTTATAAAGGTCTTAGAATTGGAAAAGGCATTTAAGTAAAAAAGGAAATGTACTATTTTCTGACTATGAAAGACCACCCCAAGCAATTCAGGGTCAGTGTTTACTTTTCATACTTGGAAGGAAAACCCAGATTTACTCTGAACATAAAATGATAATGTCTGGAAGTTAGATAAATACCTCAGCCTTTCATGCATGCATCTGGCTTCAAATCTTTTAACTTAATGTAAATTGAATCACTCTTTGGATGAACAATTTGTAATTAGTTAATAAGAATTATTTGATAATATTTATGCATAATTAGTTCTATTAAGAAAACGTACAGGACCTGCCAAAAGGATAGATTATATGTTTATTAAAGCAAGATAAGAATGACTTACTCACTTAGAAGTCCACATAATTTATCGTCCCGAAACCTGGTTCAACAGTCCAGCTTTGATTTCCTATCTTCTTCCCTTTGGTCAGAGCCTCAGTTACGCTCAGCCTCTCACCCCTCATGACCTGGCAGAGATGAGCTGAGCCTACTTCCAGAGGGGAGTCCTGTGCCATCCACAGATCAGGCTCTCCTGGTGGCTCCTACTGGCGGACAGGCAGGGGCACGGACCAGGTCAGCTCCATCGAACCAGTCAGGAAGTCTTTCATTCTACTCTTGACATAAAAGATTTTTCTCTCTCATTTCTGCTGGCTGGGAGCAAGAGGAGCTGCAGCACCAATCCACAAGAGGAGGTGTTTTCCTCTTATAACCAAAAAGAAAAGCAGACAGGAGAGGTCCCACACTTAGGATCTAGCAGCAGAAGTTCAGAAAAGAAAAAACAACTGAGGTTTTCCATAAAATTATTGATTCACTTCAACTTGTACCTATTTTTTAGTCCTGTAAGATAATAAAGAGTCATTTATCATGGGTGTTTTCTATTACAATGAAAACCGCCTTCACTGATAAATTACAGTTTTCAAATAATATCAAATCATGTAGTATATGATTAATAAACATTCATGGAATGCAGAATGATATAATGTACTTGCCTGTTCTGTTAGCTCTGCTTATGAGCATCCAAAGTCCCCGTATCCACAGCTGTGCCTGAGCTGCCAGTGTCTCCCCAGGGGCTGGGGAGAGTCAGAGTATCTAAAGAGGGTAATTGGCCTCTGCAATGCTGCCAGGCTCATTTTGACCTCAGTAAGTGAAAATTTCCCACAATTCCAAGTAGTATGACAGATTTTTGCTAATATCTTCCTATACGTGAAAGCAAAAAAAAAATTATTTCTAAAAATTAATGAGCTCCATGAGGTTAAAAATAAACAAACCTCAATTTGTAAATATTTGTGAAATTCAGCTGCTTTTTCTCTTTCATTCAGCTGGAAACAGAAATAAGCGAACTTGGGGAGGGGGGAGATAGCTCAGTAGAATAAGCGCTTGCCTGGCCATCATAAGGGCCTGAGTTCAGTTCCTTGGAATTGGCCGTTCTGCCAAAAATAAATTTTTTTTTAAAAAAGAAATAAGTAAACTCTTTTAATCTTACTGAAAATAAAAGGAAAAGGCACCAAAACACAAATAGTATTAATGATGATATTTTAGTTTAATCAATGGCTTGATCAGCCTTACAAAACAACAAAATTATCCTCAGAGTTTTATAGCATATCTGCCTCATTTCTGTCATTTGAAACTTATTTCTCATTGGCCTAGTGTAGGACTAAGTTAAAAGCAGTTGACTACAGTTTCCAGGTGACTTAAGTTTCACTTCAGATGTGACACAGTAGTTTAAATTATCTGAGAAGCTGCAAAGCTTAGTTACTCTTTTTTCTTTAAACACAACTTTGATAGTGTTTCCATATGAGTAGAACTTATTTCAACTTTCTGTATATACTTTTTAAAAACCTCTAATGGTCTTTGGTATAAAGGAATCACTTTCAATTATTTACATCACAAGAGATATTAAAGAATAATTTAAAGATCAAAGTTTTCCCAGATTTGAGGACATAGAAGCAATCTAGAGATTTTGTGAAGACTTTTTTTGTCTACATCTATAAGTCATTAAAAAGCATACTGTTTTAATGTTCTCAAATTTCTGAGATGAATTTGGGAAAATGCTTCAAATATAAATCAATGACTCATAGAAACAGAAGTACACACTGGCCAGTAGATGCCTCCTCAGGGCTTCTCACAGTGCGGTCTTGGCCCACCTATGTCAGGTGCTTAGGAAACGTGCATCTTTGAGTCCATCTGTGATCTTCTAAGCTAGTGTCTCTGGGAAGGAACCCAAAATGACATTTCAAACAAGGCAAGGGATGATTCTACTATATACTAATAAACTTTAACCTTTCAAAATTATAAATCATCCCATTCAGTCAAATTTTCTATTTAGGAGTTCTTGGTCTTTTTCTGACATCCCTGCTTTAGACCCATTAAGATTCATACATGTGGTTATTTTTTAAATCTTCATATTCTTATGATGGTTGATTCTAATTTACCAGGGATGCAGATTATCTGATCCTTGTGATAGCACCTGTGACTAACCATACTTACTATGTTCTAACTGTATTACATAAGTATTATTGCAGTAGTTCTTCAGGAAAGGAGCAGTTTTTAAAAGAGACAAATGTTCAGATTTTAAAAGCCTATACCTTTTTCTCTGAAATGTTTAATACACACCCAAGGTTTAAAAGTATTACCAACTCAATCCATGTCCCTATTACAATAAAACATACTCTTTAATCCCGACCTTTGACACTCTTCCGTTGATACGGCACCATCTAAGCCATGTCACAATACCCCAGAGGTAGACGTTAGACTTAGATCAGTTATGCCTCTTGTAGCAAGCATGTGGCAGAGGCAAGGATCTGTGTATGTGTTTCCTCAGGGCTGAGCTATCAAGAGTATTTTCCCTGATGTCTTACCCTGACGTCTTCTCCTAGTGGGTTAGAATGAGTTCCTGGGAACTTAGTAACCCACTAGGAGAGCTTCTCCTCAGAGTACTAAATAAATGACTTTATGTATTTCTCAAAGGTGAGAATAATAATCACAACTTCCTGGTATTTGAACTGGAGAAAATTTGCCACTTTTCACCCTTAGGCACTTGTAACAACATGGATGCTGTCTCCATTACAAAGAGAGTGATTCATCCTACAGAACACTGCTGGCCCTGTACACATGGCCTCTTCCCTGTCACTGGTATTTCATCGCCACAATCCAGCTTTTGAAACCAATTGGCAGGATATCCACCACATAGTAGTGCATGGAGGCCCAGCTCCCCACATCGGACACTAATCAAGAAGGCTGCTGAGCAGAGAGAGATCTAGCCCAGGGTCCAGTCAGAGAGCGTGGTGTCAAAAGGTGCCTAGTCAGAGACATCTTTTGGGATTTGTCTCAATTAAAGGGCTGAAGACATGGCTCAGTGGAATAAGCGCTTCCCTGGCAAGCACAAGGGCCTGAGTTCAATCCCTGATTCTGCAAAAAAAAAAAAAAAATAATAATAATAATAATGATAATAATTAATTAATTAAAAATAAATATTCATTTTTCTTTGATTTCCTTTAAAATTTTGTATTGTTGTTGAGGGTCTGAGAGAAGCATTCAGAAAGAAAGAAAAAATGGAGAGGACTGCATTGCATGTCCAATAGTGCATGCAGACTTGAAAAGGTGCAATCAAAATAATACCTACCTCCACTGTGAGTCCCAGCATGAGCTACAGTTTCTCCTGTACTGAGTGGATCTTACAAAAGAAATAATGAAATCAGTCTTTACCCATATTGAAGCAGCTTTTTAGTAGCTGAGATTTTCAGTTAGCAGGGAAAGTTGACAAGTGTCATAAGACCCTTGGATGAGAACAAGAAATAAAGGATTATGTAAGAATAGGCCACTCCGGGCTGTGTTTTTCCCAGATGTTAGTGTTCCACAAGAGTCACCTGGGAAACTAGTGCAAAATGCTGATTCCTGGCTCTACCCTAGATATGATTGAATCTGAGGCAGGGCCAATACCAACTTGAGAATTCTATGTAGGGTTGGGTTAGGGGAGGCCATCTGGTTGGAAGAGGAAGCTGGGAGGTTTGCCATGAGGCTATGTTTGCAAAGCAAGCACACTCTTTATAACTTAGTGTGTATGTGACAGATCAATATCAATATTAAAGTTTCCTAAACTTTTACTCACACTTTATATAGGAGTGATTAAGTTGGCCATATTACAAGGCATGTTTTTTATTTGGGAAGAGAAAGAGCTGGTGGGCACTGGGGTCACTTCTGCCCTTGCACTATGGCTAAATAGGAGCCTTTTAGGCATCATCATAGAAAAATTTAGTTTTCTACTTATTGAACAAAATATTGTTCTATTTACTCAAATATGTGAGCCAGCATTGCAGGTGGGTTACTAGGACACAGTATTGACAATGGCAATGCCGGTGATACTGATAACAGGCAAAAATCCTGGTTTACATTGTAAGGAGACGCAACAGTCCATAAGACATAAATGCTTTATAATATGCATATAAGAAAATTATACAGTGTGCTAAGCAACATTTTTCATCTTTGAAAGACATGATTTTGGAAAATGTATTCCTTAATTGGATACCTCTCTGTTATACACTTATAGATTGTTAGTAGGGCATTTTCTTAGGGGCTAGCTTGGTAAATTTAGATGCAAACTAAATGTGTCTCTAAACTTAAAAATTGACAAATGCCACGCTTGTGTGAGTTTGGAGAAAGAAGTGTGTATGTGTGCATATAGGTTTTATTTAAACACCTTATGGACGACTGTCAAATTTTACATGTATGTCTTTAGAGTCATATCCTATGAGCTATCCTTTGTGGCACATAATGCTGCATTTCTGAGGAGTTATGCTAGCCCTCTGACATCTACGAAGAGACTTTTGTGAAGGTAAGCAGTTTCATGGCTAAACCTTTGTACAGTCAACAAGCACACAAGTACAAATCAACGTAATTATAAAAGATGGCTTAATGATTCATTTTTTTCCTCTGTAGGAAATTGTACTATTAATTTAGAAAGCTAAGAAGAGATAAAATGACTTTAACTAATTCTCTTAATTTAATCACATCAAATGTCAGGACAATGTCATTTAAGACTCTTTAATGATTTTAAAACAAATGGTCCCTATAGCACAAAAATAGTTGAACTAACATTGCTAACATTAATTTAATTTCTTTGGAATTGAAATATTAAATGAACCAATTCTATCCCATTTATTTCTCAAATAATGTTAAGAAATACCTGAGGACCACTCAGTGAAAATCTAATAGGGTCCTTCAGCCTATTTATCAGTCCAGAAAAACTTTAATATATTTGAATTTAGTCTTCAGTCAATCCTTATTGATCCATAGAGAAGAGTCTCATCACTATGCACTTTTCTCTCCAACCTTCCTTTGTGAAGATTCTGGGCCCAATTTATTGGCAGCAGAAACTTACTTAGCATGGTTGCATATTCTATATATATTTTTTCCAACGTTAATGTGAGTCATCATAGCATATCTCTTTAACCATATGTGCTAGGACGAAGGACAGACAGTTATTTTAATATTCCTGGCCTAGAATCCTTCCCACAACAAACACATTTGATGCTCATACATGGTCCCTTTCTTGCCGACACTCACGCCTGTCAAAATGGCATGGTGCCTACTCAACATATGGACTGCTAGCTTTTCTCACTGGAGCACAGTTGCCAAAGAAAGATGGGTTAGGCTAGGCACCCTGTGTAGCAAAGGCAGGTGACAGCTCTCCCATCCTCCATCACGGGGCCGCAGACCCTCTAGCCACATGCCACTCCCTACCCTTTCTTTCACAGGAAAAGGAAAGAGAGACCCTTAGCAGTGTCTCTTCTGCATTCACAGTTTCTATTTGGTGCCTATGCTCTCACTACCTTTCATTCATGGAGAGGAACTATACTCTGCCAAAAACACACTAAAATTTAAGAATCATTTGGAAGCATATAGTTGTAAGTAAAGTAGATAGCCAGCAAAGGCATAAAGTATGTGTTTGTGCACGCACGCAGCATGAGCACACGCGCACATGCACAGGCACCCATACTGACATGCACCCCCCATGCACACACACCCACTCACACAGAGAAATTTGAGCAGTTTTATCCTCACTTCTCATTTTCTACCCATACAAGGCCAGAGCTGGTCAGCCACAGCAGCACCAAGTATTGAAGATAAAACTTTGTGATTGTTTACGTGTGGCACAAATGAAGCTGTCTTATTATATTAATCCAATGAGTCATTTCCTCCCCAACCAGGCTACATCCTGTTTGGTTTACAGTTTGTATTTTAAAATTTCCAAGTCAAGTTTTATTTGTCCAAACGAGTTTGTTTTGGCAATAGCAGAAGAGTCTCAAGTTTCTCCCAAACAAGAACTTTTCCTTCAAGTCTGAAGACTTCCATTACTGTACAGAAAATCCAAACACAATATTTTGTCTGACTCTGATTTATGAGCCCCAAACCTATAAAGATTCTCTTGTCAATGTATTATCAAACCAGTCCATCCGAACTAAAAGACACCAAATGTAACCTGACATGGGTTAGATAACTAACAATCATTAATATCTTCTCTGCTCCAGGCATTCAGTGTTCGAGAAATCCTTTCCACTGACCATGATCGCGATTCTGCAACATGCACTGGCATTCCTATTCTGGAGATAATGTGAAATCTTATTGAGAAAATCGAAATGGCACTGTAGTTCAATAATAAAACTGGTGAACAGTAATTAAAATCTTACTTTTCTAAAATTTCTATGCAAATCATTTCATTTACAAAGTCATAAGTGAGTACCTGTCAATATTTATTATTTATAGATGAGGAAAAGGAGGCACAGAGAAGTTAACCAATTTATCCAAGTTCATAATTTATAATAATTCAAATCCAGATAGTTTTATTCTAGTGCTGTTTTTTTTACCAATGCTCTGACTATCTTTATAATCCTTATACACATTCCCAATTCTTAATCTTATCCCCTTGTTAATATCTCAATGTCTCTGTACTTCTTTACTTTAAAGCACTACTTCTTCAGGCCATGTTCTTCTAATAGGTCCTAACACTTTCCATTTCCAAAAGCAAAAGCTTTAGATTATCATCTAGAGCAGATAAAAGATTTAATACAGGACACAAAATTTATAGGATTATTTTATAATATATTCCCAAAAACTCAAATGCAAAAGTATGCAAAGCTATGTCCACACACTAGAGTCGGGGGGAATCTAGCTGAGGCCTGGATCACGTAGCAAAGTACTACATGAGTCCAGCTGAAGACCAATAGTCCAAGACAGTGTCTTCCATGAGTCCAGCTGGAGGTCTACAACCCATGACAATGGCTCATGAAAGTCTGTATGAAGGATCTGCATGAGGAGGGCCCAAAGGGGAATGATGGAAGCACCAACGTCTGCAACAGCAGAATGAATGACGTTTACCAGCAGGCTGAGGGATCTGTGCTGGAGCCAGGAAGTGTTGCTCAAGGCACGGCCGGAGGTCCCCTGCAAAGGCCCGGAGGTCCCCTGCAAAGGCCCGGAGGTCCCCTGCAAAGAACAAAGCCCTCCTTAGTAACTGTGAGGATCCAAACATCCCCTACCGCAAAAATAGAGGAGTTCACATCAGGAAAACCAGCAGGACAAGATTCTTCAGGAAAGGCAACACTCACGTCTTCTCCTCCTGCTTTCACTTTATTATGCTGTTGGTAGCAGGCCCCAGGTGGGCCTTCCACACCCAGCACCACACTGATTCAGTTCAGCTGGGTGTCACAAGTTAAGGTACCACATCATCTCAGTTTTCAAGTTTCCAAATATATTCTAGACTCCATGACACCTCCCAACCGGACTCTTCCTGTCTTGTCGGTATATACACTGCACTATGAGCATCTCACATTAACTCCTGCGCTTTTGTTTTGTTTCTAATCCAGGGCTTCCTTACTATTTCCCCCTATCCACTCAAAGCTTACCCTTTAGGCCAATCTCAGGTGTTACTTCTCCCGAAGAATCTCTCCTACGTACATCACCGCACAATTTCTCCATCATTAAATATTTACAGTAGTTTCTCAGACTGCTCAGCAATACTGTCATTGCAAATTGCTTCAGAAGCAGTAGACATACAAAGTACTATGCTTTCAGACACACACACGTATAAGAATCTATGCAGAGTAAGACCTCTTTGTGGGGACAGATCACATATTCTCATACAACTCTATTTAATGGCCACCCTTGTCGTGATTAGGGGCCTTGCTCCTCTCTCTATCATTGTATCCCCATATCCTGCACTTCCTATGACTCTTAAGAGTCTGGGCTGCAATAATCTCCAATTAGAGAGTTAGATGTGATCACTGTACAAACATTTACCTTCTAAGCAGTATAAATTGTTTGCAGCATTTTGAAAAATTAGTATTGATGTGAAGAAAAAGGAATTTCATTTGAGTAATAAAATTCTCAAAGAAGAATTACTTCCAAGGCTTGTTTCAACAAAAATAGCAACTTGTTATACTCATTAAATAATTCATTTATGTAAGTGGGGAAGCCAAAGTCCATTAAACTTATTTCAATATTTAAACATCATAGTATCTGTTATTCATATGCTTAAATCCATTTGGGAAAATAGGAACCTTTTATCCTAAGCAAAAAATAGTGTATAGCCAATGAATTTTTTAGTCAATTGTTACTTAGAATTAATATAAATTTCATTTAGTTATATATATCAGAAAGTGTTAGTGGCATACCTGGAATGTTCTTCTGCCAAGAGTTGAAACAATTGATTAGTGGATTTTTTAAGGCAAATTTCATCTATTCAGTCCAGGATCCAATGCGTCTCCCTAACCCCCATCCGCCCCCTACCCCACTTCGGTCTCATTCTTCCTCACACACTTTGGAAGGGCTCCAAGTATAAAATGGTATAACATATGCAGCCTTGAGCAGGGCAGGCATAAGAAGCGCCATAAGGATGCACTGCAGCAAACTTCAAGCTGTGGAATGCTGGGAAACAATCACAGGCAACACACCAACTTGGCATAAAACAATCAGAGAATGAGGTGGCTCTTTTTGAGCAAAAGCATTGCACTGGCAGAGAGGCACAGAAGACCACAAAGACAGAAATATTGTCCCAGCAGTTAATGCTGCTAGCCAAGAGCTATCTTCAGAGGTACTCAGTGGAGAAAGGGCCAATGAGCATGCTTTCTTCCCATTTGTGTTCAAGTTCCTGAAAATATTGTGCTGACAGCAGTGCTTTTGACTACCAATACATTACACACACACACACACACACACACACACACACACACACACTGAAACCTGCTCTTCCTCTTTAATCCTGGTGAATTTTTACTTATTCTTAAAAATCAGCGCCTCAACAAAGGCCTCCCAGAGGAAGATTTAACAGCTTCTGATTCTTCTCCTGCAAGTTCTTAGTATTTTAAGGCATTTATATTTTTATTACTTATAGGATTGCTGTCCTATGTGTACCATAAGCTCCTTCAGAGCACAGACTGTCCTGCACTCACTCACTGTTACATCCCAGGTGACTTTGAGCACGACCCGCACATGGACGATACATTGCTAGAGGCACAAGGAACTCTTTTCACCATTTATCATTTTAAACCATTTTATCAAATGATTCACATGTGCACATTTTTTTCCAGACAGATACAACAGTAAGCAGCAGATATACCTCTTCTTTCTTATAAATATATTATATTGAGAAGAACCAATAAAAACTACAAAAGATCAACTTGATAAAAAGAAGCTGCTGTTGACATTATATCATGTTAAACAACAGGACAAAAATAAAATGCAGGAAAGGCATGGGTGCTCTCAGCATAAAGTTCACACTCTCAGTTGTCCTGGTTATGATTTCTATCAGCGCTGATAATTTTATTCACAATTGGGGATAATTTTATCTACTCAATCAAACCAAGTGAGGAACTCTTAGTTTTTCTTCTTAAGTAGATCTACCTCATGATTAGTACTTTCACACTGTTTGACAAGTCTCTCCAGTTTCTGGATATTTTCAGTTACTAATTCATAAAAGACCGTCCTTCCTAATGCTCATTTTCCCATTCTCATATGCTGTGCTTCTGATTATGGCTTCCATATCCTGTCGGTCACAAACCTGCACGCCACTGTAGCAAATGCCCTCAGCATAGACACCAATGCCTGACCAACACTACTCACTAGATTCTGCAGTCAGCAACATGGTTTTGGGGAATGCTTTTGCCACTCTTACCTAGCTGCTTTCATGACTGAAATAGCCAGAAGCAGAGGCCTGTGCCTTGTTTTGCCTTCATCGTTACTACTTTCTTATCCTACACTTCCGAGTGGCAGTCTCTGAGGCTTCAATAACATACGGTAAGGTCACAGGAAAACAGTAAATTTCAGTTTGTCAAGGACCATATTAAAAATAAATTATATTTGTACTGGAGAATATAAAATCAAAGACTATAATCATACAAGTGTGACTTTGAAAACAAATGCATTTTCCCAGGGAAACAGCCCATAGTTTTTGCCAAATTATGGAAATAATTGGGTGCATTTGTAAAATGAAATTTAAGAACTAGTAAGTATTTTAAGTGTTGATTTCAGAGGGCAAAAAACATCAAAAAGATATTTAAAATAATATTTGAGCATGAAAGGCAACATATATATGCAACAAGATATGTGATGTTAGAAATGTATTAATTAATAGTAACAGATTGGCCTACAGTGTCAGTTCTCAGTGTAAGTTGGTGTAAAGGAGAATAATTCAGAATGTGTGCAATTGGCACAGAATACAGACTTACTAGAGGCCTTTTCTTTCTGAAGCAGGTGGTAAACTCCACCCAGGCTCCACACCAGCATCACAGCGGTAATGAACATGTACCATGGTACAAAGTCAAAGACAACTTGGAAAGGCCTCATGATATTATTGCAAAATGACCACATATACGCACAGAGACGCTAATGTGTCTCTTCATGTTACAGACGAGTGCTTTGTAAACCTCCCACGTGACCCTTGTGCAGCACGAAGGCCTGTGGGTCCCTCTATTCCCATCTTTGCCTTAGGCACCCTCCACAAAAGGATAGGAAGAAGCTAGTCTTTGCGACTCCATTTTTCCTATAAACACATAAGTTAAGTGATGTGTAAATTAAAGTCACTTTTAAATTATTTACTTCTTAGATCCTCACTTTCTTATTCTTTTTTTTTTTTTTGTGTGTGTGTTATCAGGGATTGAACTCAGGCCCTTGCGCTTGCCAGGCCAGCATTTATTCTTCTACTAAGGTGTCTCCCCAGCCCTCAGATCAGTTTTTCACTACTACTCAAAATCCTCATTCTTCTGTTCCAAGTACCCCCAAGAGATCTAAAGGACTGCTAAGTAAAATTAAAAAATGAACAAAAGCATGAAATAATTGTAAATTTCATTTTTGCTGCAGTAAGACTGCATTAGCATTCTGCGCTCGAATGTGCACCATGTGGCAAAGGTGACACAGGATGCTGAGCACACGGCCCTTAGATTTGGAAGGAAACAATGAGCCTTAATTTTTTTTATTTTATTGAGAAACAAATACCAATAAGACAGCTTCAAAACTGATCAATAGGACAGTTTCAATAATTAATACTTTGCACATTGTTATCTTTTTAGTGGTTATCCATAGTACAAGAAGCAGACAGGATATCCTGTCCAAACACTATTAGTAAAAATCTTTCTTCTCATCGATTTAAGTGAAAGTAGGTGTATATCTATCCTAATTATACTTTATATAGAGATACAGAATGGATCTTCCTTTGTATCCCCTTTTTCTGTTTAGTCCTATCAGAGATGGGTATTCCTTTGGCATTTAAATACAATAGGTGCATGAATTCAGCAAAATATTATCCAGAGAAGTTGTTGACTTGAGCCTTTCACAGTTCAGCATATTAATATGGCTTTACTTTATATACATCATTTTTATACTTTTCTGCTGGATGGTTAAGACCAAGACAAGGCAAGACCTATACAACAAGAAATGTATCTTTTGTATCTGATAAGGTCAGTCAAGTCCCCTCAAGATTTGTCCTGAAACCCTGTACTGCAGTTTGTAGATCTTTTGTCAGTGTCAGCCATGTGGATGAGTCATGGCCATTGCTTAACCAGTTTGCTCTCTGTGAAAGCCTGAGAGAATGTTTTCTCTCCATGTGAGTCTCCTTAGGCACACTATACATCATCGATCACATTCTTCTGTGGTCCCATAATCTCCTTCATTAGAAAATTTGGGACACAACTGAAAATTTGGGACACAACCAATGAGCTTTATTTGCTTTCTTAAATCATACTCTTTGCTTGCTGTAGTTTGTACACATGCTATAATATAATACAAACTATACTGTTTTAAAGCATTTTATTAATTTGTTTATTTGTTTGTTTATTTTTACAAGCAGAATATATTCATCGGGGGAAAGAAAGTAACTGTCCAAGAGAGGAACAGGAGGAGCTCCTCAAGCAGGTAGTCCCCAGGAAGCTATGTCTTCCAGGGACTTTTATAGAGGAACACCGTGCGGGGAGGTGGACCTAAGAGGGTGGAGAACATGGAACTCTCTTAGGTGGGTATGAGATGGGATGAAACTGTGGTCAACCAATGAGATTAAAAACATGATTCCTCAGGTAAAATTGATTAAATCCAGTATCAGATGGGGAAGTGAGTCACATAGGAAGCAGGCATGAGTACAGGACAAGGTCCTGTTGGGGTTGGATTAGTGCAACCTGATTCTTCCTCTGACTCCATCATGAACACTTTCTTTTTTTTCTTCTCTAACAGCTTTGGACATTTTTGCTTGAAATGTCCCTCTCTCTGTCTGGATCCAGGGAAACAAGTTTTCCTGAGTTTTCGAACTGGCCTTCATTCCTGTAGGCTGCTATTACCACTATTATTATTTTCTGTCTGTAATGCCATTCTGTATCTTTTCTACTATTAAACACCTCAACTGAGACCAATTTATTCCTGCAAACCCTTCTGACTTCTTCAGCTTTTGTCAAATAACTGGGGACCACTGAGCATGTTGTAACTTTTTGGTTTTAAGGCTCCTACAGGCAACCCTGCTCAAAGACTGTGAGAGCAACTTCCCCTGTAGTGTATTTTCTGACATAGGATTAGATGGATAGAGGAAGCATCTTTGAGGGCAATCAGCCCTGCACAAGGAATGTGAAGACAGCTTCCATTGTAATGAGGCAGGAAACCCTAGACAGTGCTCAGCTCAGCTGGGCTGTATGAGCTGGACAGTGAAGGCTTTAATGTCTCTCTATAGACAAAATCTGGCAGATCCCAGTGAAAGGAAAGCACAAACAATCAAGCATATTTGCTATAGGTTTTACCTGGGCTTTGATATTTTTCTAAGAAATAAATTTTCTGAGAAATTAGAACATGAATAATCAAAGCATGAGTATTTGAGCTAACAGGTAAGTTAGAAACCTTCTTAAAGGAATAGCATTTGTAATCTACTGGCTTTAGACCCCTTTATAGAGTCTGATAGTCTGCTATAAGTCCCTCTAGTTTTAGTTAAGAGAGGTCACACCTGCATTAACTATGAGCATGAAATACCTGAGTTAAATTAGAAATCAACCAGGTGAACTTATATACTTATCATGAAATATATAGCATTCAGTCAGATTAAACCAATTTTCCATTCTGTGTTTTGGATATGGCCCCCATTGTAAGCAAGGGGCACTACTTAAGAGATTTTCCTTTTAACACTAAGGCTGAGTTTTATGTCACAAATAAAAGACCTGGTTCTATCTATAGGCCCAAAGCTATTGCACACTGTGTATTCAGTGTCTTTTCATAAGGACAGGATTTTATCTGTCCTTAGGGATCTGTTTTAACTAGTGAACGACCTTTTTAAGTCTTATAATTGAACAATATATATTACATTTGTAAAAAATCAGTCTCAGCATGATTTTGATTAATAAGCAACCTGAATATATATTGCAGTATCTCAGTTATAGCTAAAGCAAAATACCTTCTAAAGTCTGTTTCTATGGAGGTATGGTGACTGGAAGGAAAGTCAGGGTTGGAAAAGGACAAAGATACCCATGCCAATGTCCAGCAATAGGCTGGGTTTTCCTTTAGTCTTGATTACTCAGGGTTCCTCTGTAGAGATAACAGGTAGAGATAAGAGTTCAGCCAGAGGGAAGAGATGGGCCCAGAGCCAGTTGGTCCTAATGGGCCACCTGGGAAGATGAGTGTGAGCTCTGGGGCCTGTACCTCAGAGTGTGGTCCCTCTTCTAGTAGCTACTTTGGCAGTCGGGGCATGTCTTGTCCTCTTACGGCAGTCTCTTAAGCTGGCGTGGCTTCTGACCGCAGCAACAGATGAACTTCATCAGCAGATGAACCTCATTGTCACTGAGCCCTTCTTGGAGCCAAGAGAATCAGACTTAGGATCTATTTTTTATCTTTTTGTCATTTTTTGATCTTTTTGCTTTCTTTCCCTGGTTTCCTCTAAGTCCTGATTTTAGGACACTAAGAAACAGTTCTTATTAAAGTATCAAGTGAGTTGTCTGAAGCAAAAACTATCTTCTATAGCTCTTTTCAAATATCTGGGGCTGGCTGAGTAATAAATTATCTATAAGAATAATCTGTCCCTCTATTAAATTAGAAACTAGGGAAGTATGCTTTACCAGTTTCTCTATCAAAGATTCTAAACAAAGTGTGGTGTTCATCTTTCTGCTGATAAATAGCTAATACTTAAAATAACTGCAAGGCTTGGTTCTAGTTCTTAGACCTTCAGGAATACACACCTGAAAGAAAATGTCTTTTCTAGTTTCCTACCTGACTGCTTTTGCTCCAGTAGGTTTTCTACCTCTTGGATCTTTATAACAGTAAGATATTAATCTCAAAATGTAATAGAAGCATGTAATGCTGCCTTTTACTAGAAGACAAAGATTGGTTTAAGATTAGCATTCAAGGAGGCTGGGGAGATAGTTCAGTAGAATAAGTACTTGCTTGGCAAGTGCAAGTGCCTGAGTTTAATCCCTAGCTACCTACCTACCTACACACACACACACACACACACACACACAAGATTAACATTTGTAAGTCTAAGTCCTCTAAAGACAATGTACTTGTCAGGGTAATCTAAAGATCTTCTACTGATCTGTCTTTATCTGTTTCAGGTCACAGAGAAAAAAAGCACATGAACTGTGGAAGTTCTAAATTGTCTATTTACTTCTGTAAAGAATATTGTCCTGGAGGAGCTTGTCTAAATTCAGCTAAGTGTGTGTGTAGCCTTACAGGCCTGGCTTACAGCTGTTTTAGAAGCCCACCCTTTAGAAAGGCAATTAGGGGATAGTAATAGTGGGTGAGGCTGTGACTAACACTGTCTTGTCCCTAGGCTGCAAAGGTTGGGGAGGAGCAGCCTCAGGCTCCAGGAGAGTAAATGAACGTCTTATGCACCTGAATTGCCTGGTTCTCTTGTAGCTCACATCTACATTTCAAAACTAGATAAAAATGACTTTTTTTAACGCAAACAAAATATAAACATAAGAAATTTATTTTTACCATTTTACTTTCTAGAGTATCATTATAGTTGTTAAACAACATCATAATTAATACTTCCCTTTGCATTCCATTTTGGCTTTAGGGAGTACATAGGCCATGAGCATGTGCAGAAAAATATTAAATGGCTCTTTTTTAGTGTGTATGCATCAAACATTTCCCAGTGCATAATGATGTACTCTAAAGGAGTAAGAGACTGACTATGAGATTCCTGTAAACTGGAATGCAGAAAGAGAGAGTTCTGAGCTTCCCCACTTTACCTCTAATTGATTCCCCCTCAAGGCATCCCTTGAGTAGACCACTCCAGAGCAGGTGGATGCTCTTGGAGAAAGGGGAGACAAGATCCAACCATCCCATCCACCCTTGAACTGACACACTATTTTTGTCTCCCAAGAATCTCACAATCATGGGGAACTGCGCACATACACTTATTGAATATCTGTAACTATGTTACAATTGGTCTGGTGACAGTAATGTCTATAGAAGGAAGCATAACTATTGTATTAAAAGTTACATTGGAAGCAGAACACTTTCCCTGCCATACTATGAAATAGATCACCTTTGGAGGTAGACAAAAGGGAAAACTGACTGGAGGAATTTTGCCCTGGGCCCTAGGGCAAAGAAATCTCCAAGACACTTGTGTTCTTCTGTCTAGTCACTAGGGCAGTTGTTCTGGGAAGGACTAGGCTATATTAAATCTTTTGAGCTTGCAGGTAAAATATTTATCATCTGGCAATCACATTTTACATATTGGTAAAAACACTTTACTTTAAGGCTGACAAAAATTCTTCTTATTCTTAGTTGATGGGTAAGGCACAGATGTAAATCTTTCCCCTGATCTCCGCTGTAGGATGTAAACCCTTGCAAGGTGCCTAAGCCTCATTTCTGAAGAAGTGACTCATTAAGTTGTTCCACTGAAAAGCTCAGGTGGAATTCCTACATTACAAGATGAAATAAAAGAGCACAATAGTTAAGAGAAGATCTTTCAGTGGTTAAGCACCAACTTCCACCAAGCACCTTTAGGTATCCACCAGAGAGTAGCCCTGGCCATGACCCCTCAGGTGTTCTCAGTTTCTGTTGGCCCACACAACCGGAGATCAGTCTCCAGAAAGGAAGCCATCTATGTCTCTGGTCAACATTCCATCAGCCATTGGCTTCAGTGGGGATTCGCCAAAGAACGGCTGGGGAAACCTGTCCTCTGCTTCAAAGAGTGGCAGCTGCTCTAGCAGCATTTACTAGCTGGCAGAGTAACCACTGTTTGTCAGAGTTTTAGAAAAGACAGTTAACAGCTTGAACAAGATTACCTAGTGCTTTACGGTAAAGGTTTTAAAGTCCATAACTTAGCTCTTATTCACCTAAATGATAACTAGTTCTAGGAGAAAAAGTTGGCGATCTTCCCTCACGCTAAATGTGTTTTGGTCCCATAAGTGTGCTGCTTTGGAGATAGCTCCTTCTGGTGTCACCCAGAAGTCAGTTCTCTCCACTGTGTCTCAGGTTTAGCACCCTGAAGGAAGCCTGCCCAGAACACTAAGCTGGCGTGGCTTTTATATGTGTCATCCTGATGGGCATAGTCCTTTGTCTCATCTGACCCAGACACGGGGTATGTGTCCTTTTTCTAAAATCACTTCCTTGTCTTCCTCATTAACACTCATTTTCTTAGGGCTTCACTTAGTTGGAACAGTCTGTATCATTTTCCTAATTTTACATGCGATAGGAAAATTATGAATAAGATCAAAGGAAGGAAACTGAAACTGAGCAGGCCTGACATTTCCTTTAGCATGTAGAGAGGGATCAGGGCAGTCCATCCCAGTGAAACCTGTCCTCCAAATCTTTAAGAATTGTTGCCAACCTAATGTCATTTAGTTGGCAAAAAGAGTCTTGTGTTTCATATATGGGCATGTATATTTTCTAAGTCTGAGCTAGATTTAAAAGTCCCATTTTATAGAAGCTTACAAAAAGTCTACTAGGAGGTTTACTAATGTTACTCTTTCTAGCATGATTATATAAAGTCAAGCAAGGAATATCAGTAAATTTAGCAACTAGTTCAAATGCAACATGTACAAGTACAACAGTCATAAAATGTCCCATTGGAGAAATATCATAACCTTGTGACATTTCCATGTTTTAACTTAGATTACCAACAATGTTTTGACCAACATTTTTAACAAAACCATACTAAAGACAAAGCAAAGCAATTTTAAGCAATTATGATAGAGCTATGTGAGATAAAACTGATGAGGCAAAGCATGAACAATTATAAGCAATGGGCAAAGACATATTTGCATTTGAAGCATAAAAATTTTGTTACCTAAGCAATCTAGAATTTATGAAAGAAAAGCAAATTTATACCTCAATCCGATGATCTCAGGGGGAACCTGCAAATGACACAGGAAGAAAAACTGATCTCAGGTGAATGAACTCCAAATGATATAGGGGAAAAATGAAACTCCCTACCTAAAAGTTACTTGGAAGGAGTTTGTGTTCTCTAAACCAAAGAATGAATTTTAGCAGCCAATGGAGGTTATGAGCAGAATATATTTACTGGGGAAAGAAAGCTCCTGACTGAGAGAGGGAAAGAAGGAGGGCCCTGAGCAGGCAGTCCCCCTTTAAAACATTTTAGATACTAGTTTATATGAGTCTGTGTAAATAAATGGTATCATTGCACATATATTTTAGTATTCACCATTATTACAAACATATTGTATACTATATTTATTTGACTGAGAGAGTTTGACAATGTTGCACAGGCTGGCCTAAACTCTGAATAGCTCAGCCATATCCTGCTAAATATTTGAAGTTAAAAGTGTAAACCACAGCACCCATCTTTTGCTGTATTTATAATATGAAATATATAGTAGTTCTATATAAATACAATCTATTAAACAAATATTCACAGTTTGTAGTGTAAATGCATGGTCAAGAGAGCTCTAGGATAGAATTTGTTGTGTAATGATTTTGGAGAGCACTGGTGCTGTAATATGAGGCTGAAGAATTCAGTTAGCAACACACGAAAGTCTAAATGCAAAGAAATATATTGAGTAAGGACAGCAGTTGTTGTATTCATTATTGACACCTGTAGAGTGTAATTTTCAGCACAGCCTATTAAATAAGTGTATGCCTATAATCCCAGACACTTGGAAGGATAGGGCTTGCAAGTTTCAGGTCAGCTACCCTAGATAACTTAATAAGTGAGATTCTCTCAATAAAAATAAAAAGGCTTGGATATAGGGGGTGGGAAGGAAGTGAGTGAGTGTGGCCCACCAATGTGATCTCCATGAAATTCCATTTGTCACAGACAAACCTCAAAATCCATAACTAAAGGACTGTGTGTGTCACCTCCAATGACGGTGTTCTCAGAAAATAATCAGAGCAATGACTTTTTTTCAAGATATAGAACATGCTAATGAAAGTACAAATGTAACATTAAATTTTTCTTGAGTTGAAAACAATAAAAATTTCCAGCCTCAGAAGAAAATTGGAGGTAAGACTAGACCAGCTTTAGCTGCACAGGGTAACCTGTCTTGTAGATATCAGAAATATGTAATTAAGAAATAACCAAACTGCTGGCTCCTTTGAAAGACATTCCAGCCTCAGCAAAACATAGTGAAGGAAGAAATCATCTGCCGACCAAGTATGGAAGGCAGGCACTGCTTGGCTCCTACTGCGCAATGCTGTGCTCCTTTTATCCTAGACATGTTAAAAATCTATGGGATTCCAAAGGAGAAGGGGAATCATAAGAGGCCAATAACTACCAAAATGTAAATATGAGTCCATTTTTATATAATCTCAGATATGGAATTTAAGAGTTCTTTAGTTCTCTCCAAGTTCATGGGATTTTCAAGGCTGCACTGTAGTCCAGGAAGCCGCCCGGCACTCCTGCCCCTCTGCCCTCTCTCCTGGGGGCTCTATGGGGCAGCTACTGCTCCCAGATGCCCTGCTAGAGGTTTGCAGCTCGCCTTCCTGATTTTCCTCTCTCCTCCAGCTGTCATTCCTTCTCAGTTTATCATCATCGATAAAGCCTAGAGGAAGCTTGTCTGCCATAAATACTTATCTGATAAAGAAGGGAAAAAGCCTTTTGGAGCATGACTAGGTGGCCTGTCTTGTCCTATATTTGCCTGGGGAAATGTGAGAATTTGTAATTCCTAATGCTAGGGATTTCTGGTAATTTTGAGGCACCATTAAAATGATTATCAAAGCCTTAAATTCAGCAATGGAACACATGATTTTCTTAATGACAAGGTCAACTTAATTGGGTGTCTGTCCCAAGTGAAATATTGCTAATAGCTTGTGTCCTTTCTATAGTTTAACATAAAATAAATTGGAATTTTTGTGAAAGAGCAGTACATAGAAAATGCAACTGAATAGTAAACCTCCAAAGCTGAATTTTCTCCTGAAGATGACAAGAAAATGTAACTAACTGTTTATCAGTTAAACATATAATTAGTCTTGTGCTAACAGGCAAATCTAGTTCATATCATTCCCAGACCCATACTTTAAGAAAGATTTGTTCAAAATATATTAACCTCATTTTTCATTTCTTTTTATTAGTAAAGTATTCTGACCTTTCACTTCATTTACTTGTTCCCTCTACCCCTTCCTAGAGCGAACCATGTTTACTGATAAAAAAATGTTAATATGTTGCCAAATTCGTATCCCTGTGTACTTAACACTGTTGTACAGATTTGCAATACGTTTGCACCTAGTCCTAATTACGATTCCAATATTCACTGGAACAGAAATGTTTTAAACTGCCTATCATGGAACCACATTTTCACCTGCTCTTTTTGAAAATTGTAAACACAGAGCACAGCAGAATTCCTCCCTCCCTGACCTCAGGGAGACTGAATTAAATAACACTTGGCACGGAACTCTCAACGTGTATAATCATTATGGTGGGCCCCGTGCCAAGGCCGTTTATGCACAGCCCTCAGCATGCAGCGCAGAGGAGCGATGAGGATGGTGAGCGTCCTGCGAAGAATTAATTAGCAGACCGCCTGGACTCATCAGGATGGGAAGTGCTTACCCTGCAACAAACGGAGACACACACTCCGAGGAGCTGCGGCTGCATTCTTGTCAGTGGCCACAGCTCATGATGTGAAAGTGACCAGCATCTAGAGTTTTGCATAGAGCTCGAAAGTGGTCCAGTGCAGAGGCGGTGGCAGATGTCTCGCTTTCTTACCTGCAGCAGCCCCAGCCATCCTGCCGGCATCCTCATCCTCTGGCCCAAACTCCTAGGTCAACTTTTTCCTTCACTCAAACTGAACAAAGTTGAGTCAATTCAAGGTGTGCACCTGACTTATTTGGCACAGTACTAACCCTGCCTTTAGACTGAACACACAAAGGCGGTTTCTCCACCTGAGTAAAAGGAAGAGATTTTTCACGTGTTGCTTGTCCTCTTCCTTAATCATGATAAACTTCAATCAAGTATAAATACTTGTGAATTAAATGGCTGAAGATTGTCCTACTTAAATTAGCAATGGGCAAGGAGTATCTGGAATCTACCTCCTCCATGCTTCAAATGGGACAAAAAATGTGATTCAATGCTTTCCCGCATGCAGTGGTACCTTGGTTCGTGAACACTTTTGTTTACAGACAGTTTGGTTTGAAAACGGAAGCTTTTGGCAAACTTTTGTTATTGTTTATGAACTTTGCATTGGGGACAAATATGACTGTGATGATTTTTCCTGAACAAACATGGCCCTCTTTTGCAGAATGGTGGAATGAATTAAGCTCATGAACCAAGATGCCACTGTGGTGACCATCCTCATGCAAACCACAAAACAGGCAACTCAGGAGAAAAGGAGAAAAGGCAAGAATAGATAGGACACAAACTTTGAAAAAATCTCCCTAAGGAGATTTGAAAGGGAAGGTAGAGGGAACAAGTAAATGAAGCGGAAAGTCAGTGCAAATGGATGGGATGCTCACTGAGCCCAGAGTCATGTCAGACCTCATGGAGCTTTACACAAGGTATGATCAAAACTAAGGTGGATGGTTAAATAAATTTTAACATTTATTACATCAGAAGACACATTGCTATTGATCCCTTCAAAACACTGCCCGCTTCTCATCTCACCCCCTCCTTCTGGCTGCCTTCTGAAGCCATCCCGGGCATTCTCTTTCCCTAGTTAGTTGCATATCACAGCTGCACTGGTGTCCTGAATCTGTTCAGAACATTCATGCACATATAGCAATCCCTGGCAAAGTAGCTTGACTTCAGTTGTCTTTCTCACCAGATTTGGCACCAGGTGACTTCTGGCTCTTCCCCAAAGTTACAATGACCACAACAGGTACATGTTTTGAATTAATTCAGGATATTAAAGAAGTCATAGAGTACAACTAAAGAGACTCACAGGAGAGGACTTTAGAACTGCTACATAAAATAGTAAAAATAGCAGAATAAGTGTGCTCAAAAAAAGAAGGAATATTTTGAGTGAAATTAGTATTTTGACTGAAATTAGTAAAATTAATAAACAGTGAAATTTACTTTTAGTATAAATTATAATTACTTATAATTTGAAAAGTTTTTTTTATAAATTTAAAGAATTTAATTTGTCACAATATTTTTGACTCACCTCATGCACGTAATGCTTCTGTGAAACAACCTGCAGAATCACCAACACTGTCACACAAAAATACTGCAGATGATCACAAGCATAAATCAAAATGGATTGCACAGCATGGTGCAACTTTCCTAGCAATTTTGACTAGACAATGGAAACAACAAACCTGCAAAAGAATTATTTTGACTTCATAAATGGGTGCCAACTAGGTGTCTTTTGTCTCTTGAAGCAATTAAGCATGAAGGCATCTTTGGTGTTGACATGTCCCCTAAAGAGTTCACACTTACACACTGCCAACCTAGACAGCTATAGATCACATCACAGTTTCCTCAGCTAGGATCCCTGTTATGTCATCCTGTGCCCGTTCTTAATTATCAACCTCACAAGATCAAGGGACTCTTAGGTGACTGAATCAGAGGATACTTCTGTATACTTATCAATGATATTGAGCTGCAAGTGCTGCTTGGAAGTGAGCCAACCTGAGGAAGGAAGTCATGGGTTGTGCCTTTGGAAGGTGGAGCTCTCACTAGAACTCCTCCTCTGTGCTCTGATCCCCAGCCCCATGAAGCAAGTGGCTTTGCCTTACCATACCCCCTCCACTATGATAGTTCTGCCTTGGAGCCAGCAACCACAGACTAATCTAAAACCAGGAGCCAAACATAAAACTTCTCCTCTTTTAAGATGTGGTGTCAGGTATTTGGTTACACTGAGGAAAGCCCAACTAACATGCATCTCTCTGCCATAGCTGCCTCAGAGGCAGCCGTAGCAACCCAAGAAGACTCCATCAAAGTTTTGTTCAAAATAAAGAAATACTAACACTCAAGATGTCAGTAATAATACACAAGTAAATTAATCCTTGAGTTGGCAGTTGTAGCTGTGTTTTCCCTTTTTTTCAGATGATCAAGGCTGCCATGTGCTTCACCTGGAACTTCATGAGTTGATACAATTTTAATATACAGTACAGTAAAACCAGTCTAAACCTTCCACCCTTGGGAATGGAAAAATCAGTTGCTTAGTAGAGGCGGTCTTTAACAAAAGGTCACACAAAATTGTTCTGGAGACCTTGGGAGGCTTTAAGTAGCTGCTTTAGACAGGCAGCTACTTAGAGAAGGCGAGTCTTTTGTCCAGGTGTCACCTTGCTGCTTCCATGTAAATGAAATAATCCCACACCACCTCCTCTCCCTGCCTCCAGCCTTGCCTTCTGTCCAGACTCCAGGAATAACAAAAAGCTTGGAAGAAATTCAGATATGGTTTTCAGTTTAGTAAAAGTTTTAGTTTGAAAACATAAAATAATGATTCATCTTGAATGGAACTATGGACTATGCTTCATGTAGTATTCATTCTTGGATACTACCACTGGGACCCTGGACAAATGCCTGATCAGGTAGTACAAGGAGCTTCTCTGTGATTTCAACACGAAATTTCAACTCAAGTGAAAGCCTTAGGAAAATATTCTGAATTGTTTAGTAAGGGTGAAGAGTTTCCTGAGAGGTTGATGAAAAATATTGTGATTCATGGGTTGATGATTCTTTTCTCAACAGTATTTTGCTCTAGTGGATGAAATTTTGAAAGGGCAAGATAAATAGTAAAACTGTAAGACATTTGATCTTCGTGAAATTTGCTAAAGAAAAGCGTTGGCCAGATAGCTCAGCAGATTAAGGCGCCTGCTTGGGCAGATGCAGAGGCCGGGTGTGATCCCTTGCGTGGCAGCCCCGCCCCCAGGCTGCTCCCTGGAGACTGGGCTTGGTGTGCACGTGCCTGTAATCCAGTGCTTGAGAGGCTGAAAACAGGAGGATCACCACGAGCCTGATCTGTGCAGTGAGACCTTGCAGGCCCTCTACTAAATACGTAAAAAAAAGAAATTTTCTGACAACAATATAGTCTAAAAGGGGGAGAATAATAATAAGGTCTCCAGTCCTTTCAGTAACCCAGGCTTTGAGAAAATAAATACATAAATAATAAATAACCAACAGTTCCTGTTGATGGCACACAGCTGAATGATCAAGAGATGGAATATAAAGAGTGCTTTCTTTATCCAAGAGGTTGAAAGAAAGCTGTTTACAGACTCCTGAACTTCAAAGTGTTGTTTCCATGAAGACTTAACATGGCAGAAGCCGAGTAATCCTTTTAGAATAAATCACAAAATAATGAAGCAATGCTCTACATGCAAAAGAAAATGAGTAATCTTCGACGTGACACCCAACACTTCCGTTTGTGCAGGCTTCCTTTCTCTCCTTCTTCACATGTGACCCAACTGCACGAGGAGAGCCACTTACTCTGACGAGCATTTTACAAGCTCCAGCTCGGCAGCCAACAGAAATGAGTCCGCGCTATCTTGGGAATTACATAATGACATACAGATGTTGGTTATTTGGAGGGACTTTCCTCAGTTGTGGATTGAAATAGCACTGTGCGAGCCAGCCACCAAACCCGGGTTTAAAATAGACAAATCGAATTGTCCTTATGGATTAAAAAGACGTGTTTCATTTTTACCTGGATGTTGACATTTCTTACCCAAATGCATAGTGAGAACTGTTTTCAGAGAATGATAATAATCGCTTTAAACTAATGATTCTTCTAAAAGTAGTCTCGGCAACCATGTTAATGATTTTTTTGTGTCCCAATTAAGATACAGAGTGCAAAAGCACCATCTTGTGGCTAAAAGGGAAAAATACTTTGGTGCAGACCATTCTGAGTAATAAATAACATTCTCTTTCACACGTTATTTTTTTAATGAAATATTTGTCAAGTTTAATTTTAAGCACTTGGTATCTTTCTTTAAAACAGATGGCTAACTGATTTAATACAATTTAACATTGAATATATCTTTAATATATTTTGTATACAGATCTGATTCCAGATTCTAACCCTAGTATATAATCATGAGACTGAAATTCTTAAATCATATTTGAAATAAAAATTGCATATTTAATGAGTAGAAAAAATCTCATGTTTTATTAATGAGACAATGCCTATTGATCATTTGGTATTAGAAATGTACTCAGTTATCTGTCCAGTAAGAACTACCAATTTTCTCATATCATTAATATAAAGGAAAAATAAATTTGTAAGAAATTACTCTTCATTGTGCCAATTACATTCAAAAAGAAAATGAAGATGAGGTAAGAAGTATTTAAATGGCAACAGATATGCTGACAGAATTTTTAAAAAAGCAAAAAGCAATATGAGACATATAACCACAGGATTCTTCCTCTCTTTCAACAACATTGAATATCATGTCATATTATACATTGCAACTTTATTACCATTTTACCACTGTTTCTCCTTGAGAAGTGGGAATAGCTAAAACAGAGGAAGTTCAAGTAACTTTTCTAATTGTGCAAGAACTCAAGGCCCTAGCTAGGCATAGTGGTGCATGCCTATAATCCCAGCATTAAAAAAAAATCCCAGCACTCAGGATGCTGAGGCAGGAGGACTTTCATGAGTTCCAGGCTGGCCTAGGTTACACAGTGAGTTAAAAAATAACCTGAACTAGGTAGCAAGACTCAAAAAAAACAACTCAGGGCCCCCTTTATTGTTTTTTAATGATTTCCATACCCCAGGCCATAGCATATCTGAGCTGATGTACCGGTTTCATCAGAGATTTGTTTCAAATCACAGGAGATTATAATTTAGCAGATTGCTCCTAAAGGCCAAAGCTGCATGTTTTTAAATTTCCCTATGATTCTAGTGAAGGAAATTGGAAGATTTAAGTTAAAGATAATGAATAAGATATTTAAGCAAAGAAAGGAAAAATTGATACCAGTCTTTTTTAATTTTACTTTCAATTTTATGTACATTCAGAACCATAATTCAAACTCTACCATAAAAAATCTGATCTTTTGTGGACAGGATATCATGTCTGCATCTTATACAATGAATAACCACTAAGACAAGTATATGCAATGTATTTATTATTGAAACTGTCCTACTAATCAGCTTTGAAACTATTTCATTATTATTTGTTCTCAATAAAATTATTTTAAAAATCTGATCTAAAGAATGTCCTACTAAACCAGTTCTTCTTCACTACATTGATATAAATAATATTAAGGGCCGGCCAGATAATTCAGCAGACTAAAGCACCTATGTAGGCACAGGGCAGCTGCTGGGGTTTGACCTACCTCTGGGGCATGCTGAGACAGCAAGTGAGACTGGGCATGGTGGCCTGCCCCTATAATCCCAGTGCTTGGGGGCTGAAAACAAGAGAATCCCTGCAAGTCATATCTGTATAGTGAGACCCTATAGACCCTGTAGACCCTGTACCAAATACATAAAATAATAATAATAATGATGATAACTTTCCATATAGCAGGTGTTATGATGAATGCTTGTCATAGTTTGGTGTTCTTGTAAGGGAAGCAATACAATAAAGACACATAAGATTATTTTATAATGAATCAACCAAAGAGTCATATACAAAAAAAGGCAAGAAATCTGTCTACATACTAAAGACCAAAGAATCCAGTTGAAAACCTAGATCCCTCAACAATGTCCCATGTGGGTCAGCTTCACAGACATGTGCAGAAAAGGCCCAAAGGTCAGCGGTGGAAGACAGAAAGTCTATGCCAGCGGGATGAAGGATCTGTGCTAGCAGGCTGAGGGGTCTGCACTGGAGCCAGAAACTGCTTCCCTCACAAGTATCACAGCCATCCTCAGCAACAAAGAGGTCCCAAGCTCCTGTAAGAATGAGAACAGTGATTAACTTCTGCAAAAGACTGAGCAGTGCACCAACTTCCCCTCCAGAGCCAGAAAGCGATGCTCAAAATGAGGATCAGAGCTCCTCCAAGTGAACCATAGCCATCCTCAGCAACAATGAGGCTCTGAGATCCTCCAAGGGGAACAGCCAAGTTTATGCGGAAAGCAAGCATGACAAGGTCCTCCAAGGAAATAGGCAGGTCCTGATAGCGTCTGCAGGCCCCGCAGCTTCCCTAACAGCTTCTCCTGCTCTACCTCTTCTGCTGTCAGCAGCAGTCCGCAGGTGCGCCTCCCGCACCCAGCACATGCTAGTTAGTTCAGCTGGGTGTAAAAATTGACCACCAGTTGGCCATGTGCCACATTTGTCACATTTAAATGATAAAAAAATATGCAATGCACTTTATCATTGATTCCATACAGCCCAACAAGTTCTCATAAATGTTTTTGTTGATTTTTGTCTGTCCCTTGAACCCATAGCAAACCTGTGGTTGCAACCGAAAACAGGTATAGCTCTAACATGAATGAAAGTTGATATTCTCTTTAGATTAATTTATAAAATGAAATTTGTAAAGAAAATACATGGTGGTCTTCAATGAATGAGTGACATTGTTTTTTAACCAAATAATTATTTTCAAATACTAGAAGAATATTTCCCCAATTTGTGCGCTATTTACAATGTAACAATTACAAACACACTTTTAAACTCTAATGTTGATATTCATCAGCATATTCTTAGATATTTAAATTACCAAAAGGATAAAGTAAATATAATTATAGTGGCTGTTAATTTATTTTTGAAATTTAGATTTTACTGGTACATTTAAAAATAACATTTTAAAATCTTTTATTTATTTTTATTTATTTGGTACAGAGTCTCACTGCGCAGCTCAGACTCGTGGTGATCTCCTGTCTCAGCCTCACTAGCACTGGTATCATAGCCAGGTGCCGCCACGCCTGGTTTCAGTGGCTGGCTCAGTGCCCAGGGCTGCATGGTACGTGGTACCAGGGATAGAACCTGGGTCCCAGTGCTTGCCAAGCAGGCGCTGCTGCTGAGCTATTTTCCTAGATTCACTGGTACATTTAGATATACACGTTGGTCATGTTCATCAGAGAGAATCTCTATCTGTACATGACATACATGGTTTTTTCTCATCCCTTGCATGCCTGCTAATTGGTATATAGTATATTATACTACTGCTTCCATTTTGTAGTTATCAAATTACCCCAACAGCACAGGCAATATTGCAAATTAATTAGGAAGAGATGGATTTTGAATGGTAACAAAAACTTTGAAAATTGAAAAACAAAGAGAAAAAAAGAATAAAGAAAATGAGCAGAGCATCCAAGAACTGTGGAAAAACTACAAAAGATGTAATTATGTACATGAAGGAGCATAGCACACCAGAGATCCAGGGAATTCAAAGGATACCAAACAGGAAAAGTGAGGGGAAAAGGTATCCTACCCATACCATAGTCAAACTTCAAAATATCCATATTTTAAAATATTATTTTTTATTTTAAAGATAAAATCAAAAGAAAGTAAAAAGAACAAAGACAAAAACAAAGCAACAGAATAATAAAAATGGTGCAGAATTTCAAAACAAGAAGAGAAAATTAACATGGTTATTAGACTGCATATCGCTATCATCAAATTTGTTTCTCAGATTACCAGATACAGGCATGCCAGACTGATCAAGCAATTAAACATTAGCTCTTCCTTTCATTAATTCTTAATTTTTTTCTTGTACTTTTTACTTTTTTAAAAATTTATTTTAAAGGGAGTAGAAAAATAATAGATGAGACTTTAGAGACAATACACACTTAAAGAACAAGATGAAAGGCGCTCAACTGTGGCTGTTACATTGTGCATTTACTGTCTTCAATGAAGTTCGTATTTTAGATATTAGTATATAGAGTTGGTCAAACTAAAAATTTTAAACCTTAACTGCTACCTTTGAAAAGTTAATAGAAATTAGCACTACGATCTTCTCTGCTATCTGTTGTGTATGTGCACGTGGTTGCCATGCCCTTCGTTTGCCCCCCTTTTTCTCTTTCATCTCTTCTCCTTAGTTCAGATCCTTTCCATTTACTGCATGTATTGTGCTTTCAGGTTACATTTATTCTTTCAGGTTCTTACACTAGGGAGACAATGTGATGTGTATATATGTTGTTTAAAATCTTGAGAGAATTCAGAAAAATTGCCTATACTGGAAGAAAGATGGAAACTCTATCTAGCTCTTCATAAGCAGTGCAAGGAAAAAGAAAGCATAGTGGAATATTTATAAAGTGTTCAGTGGGAAAACTCAAGCTAAAATTATATACCTTGTGAAATTGTCTTTTATAAGTTAAGGGAGGACTCCGCCGTCCTGCTCCATCCCGCCCGCCCCCGCCCAGCTCCTGAGACCGGCCAGAGACAGCGCGGCCGACTCCGCCGTCCTGCTCCATCC